>JAITYX010000196.1:0-47408 GCA_021018815.1 Talinum fruticosum | reverse complement strand
ATTCTATGTTTTTCAACTGCCTTTCTTTAAAATTCGGGTATTACATTTTTGTAGTACTTGTGAAATAAATATTAGAACTTTAAATGAGTCACTAATAAAGTAACTCATTATGATCCAGCGTATTATTGACCCAACCTTTCATTTTCCTTATTTAAACGGCTCAGCGATCAAGCCTCCCAACTCAATGGTACCCTCACATAAATATCATCATGAAATTTTTAAATAATTTTTAATATTTCTTTTAGAAAATATAGATATTATACCTTTTCTTAGAATTATAGGCTATTTTAAAGAAAAAATATATCGAATTCTTATAATTGTCAAAAGAAAAATAAGCGATAAAAAAGTTCTCTTAACTCTTTGGATCGATTCGAAACCCGTACAACCCGACATATAATCGATTGTAGTTTACTAGAATCGAAATGCACACGAACATGAATACATCGAACCCATATTTAACAGTGTCCGCTTGAATTCATAGGTCTATATGTTATTATCTCAACATCACAAGCTGCTAGCAAGGGATAGGTCGAGCAAATTTGGGATGACAACTAAATCGGTATGTGTGTTGTGTGAAATTGAGAATGAAACTCATCGACATTTATTATTTGGTTGCCTTTTACTAGAGTACTTTGTCAAAATGTTCTTCCGGATATCGCACATTGGCAAAAGGAGTTTGAATGGGGTAAATGGTAGGAGGAGGTCGGTTGGACCATGGGCAAAACCAAGCAAACTGGTTTTGTGAGATTGTGTTTTGATGTCACAGTTTCCATTTGTCGGAGAGATAGAGACAAAAGCAAAAGAGATGAATTGTTGATTAAGGAATGTAGCAAAGTAATTATCAACAAGATTAGGCGATCGCACAATTTTTAATTGTTATGCAATATTAGGGTAATGCCACGAAGTGAAATATAATGTCTAGACTAGGAATAAAAATGGGGCGGGTTCGGGTTGGGTGGAGTCATACTCACATCCACACCCATTTTAAAAAATAATACTCATGTTCACACTCATACCCACCGGTTTTTGTAGGTTTGTAGGTTTTATTCGGGTTTTAATGTGATAAAAGAACAGTAGGCACATTGAAATATATTCGGGTATTATAATAGATATAATAGGTACATTTGGGTTTGAAATGTCCACCAATAATGAAAAATGTCCAACAATAAATAACATCACAAACAATCATCAATAATTTGTGTAAAAACCTATGAAAATCTAACTAGTGATGCTCAATAATTATAAAGCTTTTTTTTTTTTTTGAAAAGGTAAAACAACAACTAATAGATAACCCTTCTCGCAAGGGTTCTACCTAAGTTGTCCTCCATTAAAATGGAGAGAAAAAAAGAGGAGGGGATAGAAAACCAATCTAAAGTAGAATAAATATAATGACCAAACTTGACTACCCAGATCAACGACCCGATTCCCTTCTCTAAATATGTGATGAATAAAAACTTGGTCACACATCCGAAGGAAACAATGAGTGTCTTGAATCAGCGTCCTGGATTTCCCAAGGAACTCGTATTTCACCTTTAATTGCTTTAATGACTCGTTAGGTTATCTCCTTCCAAAATGATAGAACGAAATCTCGCTTGAGCTGCTGCTTTGACACCATTTCTCATGGCAATAGCCTCGCTAAAGGAACAGAGGATGATCCCAAATTTGTTGCTCTAGCTTGAAGAAACCTGCCATCCCAACTTCTGATGATGAAGCCTCCCGCCGCCGTTGTAGAAGATCTTGAACCGTCGAAGTTGACTTTAATAAATCCTCCAGGTGGTTTGTGCCAACAAATTAGATGGTTAGAAGTGTTGGCACATAGTGAGGGAGAAGGTGGGGATGGATTGAAATGTTGATCTAGTCTCGCTCCTAGATCGCCATTCAGCCCAAGATGATTTAACTCGAACGATTATGGCAATGTAATTGAAAGATCCATTGTTGAAAACTTTATCATTTCTGCTTTTCCAAATACTCCATAACAAATGGATTACACGGATCATCCGAGTTGGTTTTTCAACCTTCCGAGTGTAGTGATAGTCTGATTCGGAGAGGGATTCTGCAATTGGCTTAGATTCACCTCTAGCCACTTATGTCGAAAAGTTGTATCCGATATGTCCATGACACAAGTGCATTGTGAAAAAGGTGGTCGATTGACTCATATTGGTCTTGACAAAGCGGACAAATAGTGTCAATGTTCAACCTTCTTTTAGCTAGGTTATCTCGTGTTGATAAAGCATTGTGACCAATTTGCCACATAAATATTTTCAACTTAGGCATCAAATCCATATTCCAAATCCATGCAAAATCCCATGATGGTGAGTTAGTGGGAATATTATGGGCATTCCAAGTGGCGAGACTTAGTGGTAAACTTTCCGTTGTTAGACAAACCCCAACAAACGGAATCCTCAATGTCATGAAAAGAAAGAGGAATAGTCTTAATAACTTGACAAACATCAGTCGACGAAAAGAATTAAGACGTATCGATCCCATTCTTTATCCGGGGTTATAAATTCACTTACTATGGCATCCAAAGAGGGAATATTCGGAATATTATTGTCATAGTAATTCAATAACTTACAATTACGACTCCGTAAATCATGCCAGAATTTTGTATTTTTACCATTGCCTATTTTCCATCTTAAACCCCTCTTAAAAAGATCGCGTTCTTTAATCAAGCATTTCCAAGCCCAAGAATCAGAAGCTTTTATTTTCCTTGAGAAAAAGTCCTCTGATAGAGGATACTTAGTTCTCATTATTGACCCCAGTAAATTATTTTCTTCATATAAGTATTTCCAAATCAGTTTAGAAAGAAAAGCTTCGTTATCCGCCTCAATTTTCCTAAGGCCCAAACCCCCAATTTCTTGGGAGTACAAATTTTATCCCAAGCTACCATTGGTAACCCATTGGCATCCCGAGATTTTTTCCAAAAGAAATCCCGATTAATTTTCAACCTTCAAATTTTATCCAGAGAGTTAGATGTGCTTTTAGGTAGTTCAAAACTCGCATAATATGAGCATGTAGGAATTCTAGATTAGATCGTATAAGTACCATCCTGCCTACTTTAGAGAGCGAATTAGCTTTCCAGCTTTGTAATTTGCTATCTGCTCTCGCTAAAAGATTTGCAAAAATAGAATTGTTGGCTCTACCTTTGAAAACAGGACAGCCTAGGTATTTTCCCAAAGAATCCGAATGCAGAATATTAAACACAAAGGCAACCGTATTCCTGTCGGCAGTCGAAGAGTTTCTGGAAAAACAATCGCCGACTTATGCAAATTAATAAGTTGGCCAGATTAACTACGTAAATCACTCAGAATATTATGAAGCCTAAGGCATGTCTCAAAATTGGCCTTACAAAACAAAAGGCCATCATCCACAAACAAGCAAGCGTGGGATTTTTGTGCTTACGGGCAAATTTTAATCCCAATCCCCGATTTACTGGTTCGAGGCAAGCAAGATAAAGCCTATACGCCAAAACATCCATACACAATATGAACAAATATGGCGACAGGGGGTCTCCTTGCCTCAATCCTTTAGATGGTCGGAAAAACCACAAGACTTATCATTAATGATAATTGAATATGTAATCGAAGTAATACATTCCCGTATCCAGTTAATCCAAACCGAATGGAAACCCAAATCTTTGAGACAAGCAAAGATAAAATCCCATTCAATTCTATCATAAGCTTTTTCCATATCCAATTTCACTCTAATATAAGCTTGTTTCTCTTTAATATTCTCAAATTTATTAATGACTTCATATGCCAAAAGAATATTATCATGGATATCCCTATTAGGCACGAAGGCACTCTGGTAGGGGCTAAAATCCTTTGTAGAATAGGTCTTAACCTATTGACTAGAATTTTCGAAATAATCTTGTAAAGACTATTGCACAAACCGATTGGTCTAAAGTGCGAAGTAAGCGAAGGGCTTGTAACTTTCGGTATTAACGCAATGAAGGTATGATTAACGTCTTTTAATAATTTTTCATTATTAAAAAATCCATAATACACGCAGTAATATCATTACCAATAATATCCCAATGTTGTTGGAAGAACCCAGCGCCAAAGCCGTCCGGCCCTGGAGCTTGAGTTGGGTTCATTCGAAAACAGCTGACTTGACCTCAGCAGGTGAAATCGAAAGGACGAGTTGATTATTATCGTCATTGGTAAGCCGGACAGGCAGATTAGTGCACATCCGCGTTCTATTAGTACCCTGTTGAGACTTAAATCTTTGAGAAAAGTCCGTAATAAATTTTCATTGAATATCCTCTTTAACGTGCATCCATCCTCCCGACTCATCTTTAATTCTAAGTATATTCATTTTTTCTTCCGGAAAGAATAACTACGATGAAAGAAATTAGAGTTTCTGTCACCCTTAGTCAACCATTCTTTTCGATAAAACTTTCTCCAATATTTCGATTAAACAAAAGAAGTCGCTCCCTTTGTTTGATTAAGCGAGCTTGCCAATGTAAGAATCTATGATTGCAAGGGTTAGACAATATTTTATCTTCCACAATCTGTACAATATTCGAATTCCTTTCTTCCTTGTGAGGGTAGTTACTATAGATTTTAGAGGCCCATATCTTAAGCTTAGATTTAACATTCTTGAGTTTACTAACAACTTTGTACATAAGCGTCCCTCGCGGGTGTCTATTCCATTGTTGTTTGACAATTTTATTGACTTCCGGATAATTCGACTAGTGATTCTGAAATCTAAATTTTCGATAAGAATGCCGACTAATAATAGGGCTAGAATCCAACATGATGTAGCTATGATCTAAACACAAGAATGGCCCATGAGAGACGGAGCAATTGGGGTACATATTCCGCCAATCGGAGCGTGCAATAGCTCTATCTCGTCTTTCATAGATTAGATATCCTTTCAAAAAATTTTCCAGGTGAATATTCTACCAGAGGTAGGAATGAATTCTCCCTGAATGCTAGAGAGAAAATTTCCTCATACGTTGTACATTATTGAGAGATAATTTAACACCTCCCACTTTTTCATTTAAACATTCCATTTCATTAAAATCTCCGATAATACACCAAGGTAAATTAATTAGGCAATTAACTTCATGTAATTGATTCCCAAAAACCGACTTGTCAATAGCTTGAGCCGGCCCATAGATCCCCGTGATAATACATTCTTTTTGTATGCTTTTATCAAGTACATAGCCTCTTGTCTTTAATAATCACATTAGCTAAAATATTACAATTATTCCAGTAGAACCCACATACCCCCATAATGATTGTGAGGTAGAACATAATCAAAATGATCGAACCCCAAGGAGGATATAATTTTCTTAGTGCTTTCTTCATTAGTCATAGTTTCGATCAAAAATAAAATTTCGAGTATAATTTTCTGATCGAGAATCGGAATTTCTTGTTTAACTTGGTGCTTTTTACCACCCTTAACATTCCATGCAACTATTTTCATAAATTAAACGCCGGCATTCTACAGTTCCAAGTGCATATAATGATCCGATAAAATATCATGCGAAAGTAATCATTATCGACTTGCAAAGTAAGATTCGAGACCCTAAAAGGGTTGGCCATAGCAGAGCCTTGGGAATCCCAGTATAAACTAGGATTCCTCTCGCCCAAAAAATATAAGCAAAGCAAACAAAACAAGAACAATATGTACACTTCACCAAGAAAAGCAAAACAAAAATAAACAAAGACTACAAATCAACCAGCTCCAAGCCCCGGGAGAGTCATTGCACATCCGAATGATATTGCCCCATCCTCTCAAGGTTTGCCACGGACTGCAAATCCAGTAGGGAAAACAAAACCAAACGGTTAGAACCAAGAAAACACTCGAAGATAACCTCAATAACAAAAAGACAAGAACCTACGAAGCTAACAAAAATCCTCCAACATTCAAAGAGAAAAGTCAAGAAAGGAATAGTCTCGGATAAATAGATTATCTCATCATAGACATTCAAAATACTATGTGACAAAGAGGTATCCGGCTTCCAACACAAAAAGGGGTAATACATAGAACCGCGAAGCCACCATAGTAATAAGGGGGTATCGAACAAAAGTCGCCAAAGTAAATGATGTCTAAACCCAATCGAAGGAAAAGGAGAAATCCATCATAGGAGCTGTAAAAAGCGAGTAATGGCACATAAAAAGATCTTATCGAAAAGGAATACACAAAGGAACTATTCCCACAACTAGAAACAATCCGGAATAGCAATAAAATCACTCTGCTCGTCAAGAGGAACCACTAGATCAGGAACATAAGGGCAGGCCAAAGTACACAAACCATAAGCACCTCACTCATCACCATAAAAATGGAATGAGTTTGAGCAAACAGTAAACCTAGGAAGCCCAAAGAAGAAAAGGCATGCCAAATAAACAAAAAGGGACAATACCTAAACCAAGCAAACCAGGTACACTCCGACTAAAGATACAACAAGACTCACCCTAAGAAAACCAATTATACCTAACTTGTCCCTCAAAAGCCAGCCAGCTAAGCCAAAGTTTCGATCATAGCAAAAATAAACAAAGCCACATCTTTATCCCCACTTCTTGGTAACCAACCAAGCTGGATCACAACACTTATCTCAACAATAAGGTTATATATAAAACCATCGAACACAAGCCATATCCAAAGGAAAGCAAAACAAGCACAAGATAATCCAGTTGTAGAGCAAGACACGAGCCTTTGTAAGGGCAGTCGGACAAGCGACCTTGGGACTTTCGGGTAAACCCGAAAATCCTCTCGCCCATAATATACAATTAATAATAACTAATAACCAAGGCAGAGGCACAAGTACATCCCTCAAAGTCATCACATAAGAATTCCAAGCAAAGCAACTTTCTAAGGACATTAACATTGATATGAAAACCAAAAGCTCCATACATGAAAATTTCAGGACAAAGCTCGGAATCAAATTCATTTAATTTCCAAAGCAACCAAACTACATAAAGAACATTAGTCAAGCTATAATAGCAAACCCGAAGCCGAATCATAATAGAAACGAAGAAGATGAGATGCGATACTTGGGCAATATCATAACTAGGAAGCATGGTCAAATCAATCCCCCAAAGGAATAAGTAGGAAGGAGTAAATGGACATGAATGGGAAAAGCCGACCAAGAAACATACCTGTATTGACGCCAATTGGTCGATTCAAAGAAAACGAAACTTTGATGGGGATCGATTGAAATTATGAAAGCAAAGAGAACCTACAAGATTCGCCAACAGCAGAGTCGGCGAAGGTCATAATTGGCCGATCACCAACAACAACAACACCACCGTAGCACGAGACATCCTTGGTCTAAATCCAATCGCATATTAGGTTAAAACGGTTGAAAATCGACCGGATACCGGAGTCATTCAAGAGGAGGTCGTAATCTTCGGGCACAAAAACGTAGCCAAGCGAAGGGACTATGAAGGGAGACCGAAAAAGCTTCGAGCGGAGAATAGGAAGAGACGTAGCGAGAAAAACCCGCAAGAAAAACGATATGGTAAAATCGAGAACAGGATCCGAACCAATCCACACACAAACCACCTTGGCATAGAGCAGAAATCGGGAACAATTGACATCGATATCGTGCGCTAAACTCGGACCTTCATAACGAAATGGGAGAATCTCGGATGTAATCAACTTTTCAAAATCCACGAAAACCCCCACCGGATCCACAAGATTAGAGGGGATCCGAGAGACGATCCGAAGAAAAGGGGCTAGAAAAAGAAGATAGTCGAAGAGAGAGCAGAGAGAAGCCGAGTAGAGGAAGGGCAAGAAGTAGCGGCGAGAAGACCTCACAGGGTCCGGTGGTTTCTTGCGCTTAGGTTTCCAGAGCATCGGACCTTCTCTCTCTAGATTTTCATTCTCTCAATAATTATAAAGCTTGTCTATCACAAATAAAATTTTAATTATTTTACCTAAGTAAAGAAAATATTTTACCACACTAAAAAAAAAAGAAATTTATGAGGAAAATCTTAAGTAACCTATAGAAAAGAATATTGACAAATATTAAACGAGTATCACTACCACACAAAGCTAATATCAGCAAAACAAAAGGGAAAGGCAAGACTCACTAGAGGGTGAATTGGGGTTTCAATTAGGAGGAGAAGAGTATTTAGGCTTCACTTTTGGGATTCCTAAGCCGATAAGTAAAGTAAGGGTGCTCTAAAAAAATTTCTTATTAAACAAACCGGGTTCGAGTTGGGTGAGCCCTATACCCGACCTCGCACCCGCACTCCGCACCCGAATCCGGTTTGTTTCCACCCAACCCATACCCGAATTTTTGTAATTTTTCATACTCACACCTAATAAAAACGGGTCGAGTTTCGGTCGATTTATCAGGTTTGGACATAATTTTCATCTCTAGTCTAGACTCGGTGTTTGAATGCAATGCAAACTATCTTAGCTTTTTACCAATATATATATATATATATATGATTTAAACTTAAGGGAATAGAGATAGCAAATAATTAGTTCAATCTTGCTCAAACTAGACTAAGGCCCTATTCGACAAAATGAGTTATTTAAGTGGCGGATTAGGTAGCTGATAGTTATTAAATTTTAGTCAGTTAGCAGATAGTTGTTCAACCGAGCGGATGAATTCGGTAAATTTAGTAGTTAAGTCGCCTGATTATTATAAATTTACGTAAAATGTTATAGATAATTTCATAAATACAAATTTATGAAGGGATGTTTTTATTAAAAACGCTACTTTTAAATTTAAAAACTACTATTATTAGCAATTCAAAAACACAACTTGAAATACTATAAGTTAATGCAAACACTAGTTGAAACATTACCTTGTCAAACACTAATATTTGGTTGGTTAGTATTTTGACCAAGTCAAAACACTAAAAGGTACTTCAAACACTCGTTGACAAATAGGGCCTAAAGTTGGTCAAACTTAGGATCGATTTGTAAAGATGTCGGACTCGCACCTACCAATGCAATTTAAATGAACATCAATTATTGATTTTGTAATTAATTTTCTAAAATAAAATATTCAACAGCCCTTAAAAATTATCTTTCAAAAAAGAGAGAGATTTTTTTTTTATTGGGTAAGCGGGCCACCCGTTGAACCCCTATCTCAAGGGAAAGCCCAACGAGGCTTAACAGGCCGAGGGATAGGGGATGTCAAACTCATTAGCCTCCACCACACAATATCCTCACAAATGAGGAATATTGCTCCCACCCGCATTCGAACCTGGGTGGGGTGGGTGGAGGATAGAACCGATGGCCAACATGCCACCGGCCTCCTTGACAAAAAAAAACAAAAAAAAAAAAAGAAAGAGAGAGATTATCTTCTAAAAACTTCATTTTTTAAACATTAACCGAAACTAATAAATAAATTAGTTAAATTTCTAAAGAATTGAACAAGTATTTTTTATAAACTAGTACTGGACCCGTGCTATGCACGGAGTAATGTTGTATAATGTATAACTTAAGAAATTATTGAAATACGCAACGATGTTGTACTTGTGAGTTTCTTTTCTCGATCATTTGATTTTATTGTATGATTTCACTTTCAACAACATTCTTGTATATGTTATCCTCTCATAACGAAAACACTTTCGTGACTCATCAAAGTTATTAGAACCCAATACATAAAAATCATTAGAGCCCAACACATGTTCATCTTCCAATCATTCTAAATTCAAAAAATAAATAAATAATCTAAAATAATAAATAAAAAAGAATGTTTAAAAATGTCATCAAGGTTTTAAGATTACACACGTAATTTGGAATATTAAAAAGTCGAGGCCCCTCTAAGAATCAAACAATTTAAATAATCCTAACTTATACAGCTTATAAAAATAGTGTGACAATATGTTTGGGTATCAAAAGTTAAATATTAGTAGGAAAAGGAATAATAAATATCATTATGTCACAAATTAATATTACAATACAAAGTACATCAAATCAATAAAAGAATATCAAACTTATAACTCATAACTCTTTACAAAGTCAATACTAATTTAACTTAATAGACGCCTAAATAAACATTTATATGCAACTAACCTACTAAAACATCATTGACTTAAATATTACATGAACTCTTAAAAAGTATACATATACCCATAATGGGATCTCATTTTTTAAAATTATAAGGTGAATACAATGATTTATCCATTTTTACCTATCTCTGTACACAAAGATAATTAATAACTACTTATATTGAGATCAATAGTGAAAAATATTATAATGATCACTACTAGAAAACAGCAGATTAGCGACGGAATGTTAGTTATTAGCGACGGAATTTGCGACGGAACTGCTCCGTCGCTGAAAAGCGGGTCGCTAAATATCGGCGACGGAAGTTTTCAAGTCCGTCGCCAATTAGCGACGGATTCTTGTTCCGTAGCCGATAGAAATCAACGACGGAAAAGTATTCCGTCGCTGGTTTAGCGACGGAAATTTGGGCTTCCGTCGCCCATTTCCGTCGCTATATCGGCGACGGAAGTCACCCAACTTCCGTCGCCGATAGCTAATTAGCGACGGAATTGGGCTAATTAGCGACGGAATTTCCCCAAATTCTGTCGCTAAGTGAAATTTTCCGTCGCCGATCCGTCACCGATCCGTCGCTGCTCTGTGAAAAATTTTAAATATTATTAGCTAATTATTCGTTATCCTAGTACGTAACATTGTGAATGGATATACAAATCCACCATTCACATATGTGACACTTACATTTGGCATTTACATATGCCGGCCACAAATAATTCATCAAAGTTGGATATACAAATCCAACTTACATATTCAACATCATCAACAACCATAACATAGTTAAAACAAATTTGTAAATAGTTCGCAAAGTGATGATCACCAATATATACAAAAGTTCACATTTGAATTCACTCATCCTCTTCCTCATCCTCTTCCTCTTCCTCTTCCTCTTTCTCTTGTGGTTGTGGTGGTCGACGGTGAGATCCGGATGCTTGCTGAGACTGCAGAAATTCATTCATACGTGCTATTGGCTCAGCTGAAACTGTCGACTCGTGCCTTCGGATGCCGATTTTGTAACTCAAGCATCCGGCAATGCTCAATCCATTGATGTACCTCAGAATTTAAATTATGCACTCGTTGCTCTCCATTCCGAGTCATCCGTAGTAGAAGGTTTCGGTGATTTGAAGGACATTGTTGGTTTCAAGTTTCTAGCCTCGGATCCAAATCCATAAATGCGACCTTTCTTGTTCGCATTTGCTTTGACCCACAACTCTTGTTGTGAAGGGGTGGATACATGATCCTCGGAAGAGTTGGGGTCATCATCGGAAGTTTGAGTGGGTTGAGTGTTTTACAACTCTTCCCACTCTTTTTGAAACTTCTCCCGAATATAATATAAATATTTTAGGCATGTAAATATCACGAGGTTGTTAACGAAAACAATAGATAGAAAAATATGCGGAATTCATATATACGGTTACTCACGTAAATGGCCTTGGATTTTTGTCCACCCATTCGTCCTTTTTTGTTTTGTGCGTGCGTGCAAATAGTTGGGTCGGTAGAGGCTGACATCTAAAATTGAAAACAAGTTAGTAGAGAATCAATTTACCAATATGAACATGTTAACAGTTGCATGCGTAATCAATAAGAAAGGGGTACGTATAAATCGCCGCTTATGCTCCGTCATAGGGATTGAGCCACACGTATGGAGTGATGAACCAAGTCCCCCCGATCAGCATGATCTGTTTTTCGAGCTTGCTCGCGGAACTTCTTGTACTCAGCAGTTTCCCAATATTCGAGCAACTCGCGCCGGTAGTTGTTACCCAACCATTTCGGCTTCTTCTTAGTTTTCCTCGCCTTGAGTATAAAGTCCTTCAAGCGATCGAGTGCCTTTCTTTTCAAAATTTCTTCTGATTTGGACTTCATCGGTTGGCGACCAAGTGAAAAATTTCTATATAAATAAAAACGTGGTTTATAAGTTATGAAATTAAAATATAATGTTCGAACATGCACAATAAGTGATTATGTTATCTCGAACTGGAGAAAACTAATGATGTGTCATTACCTTCAACTTAGAAAACCATTGATCACGTTGTGATCGAGGGACTTTACCCCATGTAAGCCAAGCTCCATCGTATTTGCTTTGAAAGATGTGGGAAATCGTACCCACAACTTTGTCAATGGGGTAGAACCTAATCAATTAAACATATAAAATAGTTAGTTCAACTAATAACTAATATGCTTATTTTATTTTATTATTTATTATCACACTCACCCTTCACCATCTGGCTCAATTTGGATTTTTTCTCAGCTGCTAGCGCTACTTGATTGAAGACAAGGATCCTCGTTCCCTGTATCGGTTGGTCCTTCATTTGTAGGCATTTGTGGTGGCCGTTATTCGGAACCAACGTGGATGCGTGGTACATTATTTGTACCATATTGGTGATATGTATATGTACTGGACGGGTTTGAGTACATATGGGGTTGCTGAGAATATGGAGGGTTTAGAAAGAAAGGCCCACCCGAGTGGGTTTTGCATGTGTGGGAAATTTGGGAGTTGGAAAAAGGGAGGGTTGGGAATAAATGACCCCCCAATGGAGTTTGGTTGTGAGGGAGTGTGGAGATAGTGCTCCACCGGCAGGAGTTTGAAGGTTCTAAGGGTTTTGAGAGGGGGTAGAAGTGCTGATATCATTACCTTCCCCATCGGTAGAGGTGTTTCTAGCCCTTCCCCGAGTAGCCGATCTTTTGGTTCCGCCTCTACCTCTCTCCATTTTTCTGTACATAAACAAGTAATTCACACTATTAGTAAACATCCAACGATTCAAGTGATTTCATATAGAACAACATATAAACAATAGTAAACATATGCACATGTAAGCGTTAGATATAAATCGAAGCATGTGATTAAAGTACGCTTCAATGGTATCACACTCATTACATTAATAAGAATTCATTCGATGACAACATAAATGAAAATTGTACAATAAAAAACAAACCCAACAAAAGCACATTATCAACTACTCATCATCCTCATCATTAGTCTTATCATCATCTTCGTCACTATCCTCTTCGGTGTCATTGAATAGGGTATGTTCTTCTTCATCATCGGTGATATTGTCATCATCCCATTCCCCTTCTTCATCTTCTTCACCTTCCTCTTCTTCACCAACAATTTATTACATTATTAGTTAAAAATACCAACACATGGAGATGGTATATGATTACATATTTTCTATAACGAACATAATCTATATATAACCATTATGCATCTATAAATTTTTTTAATATACATAGATTTCTATAATTTTTATATTTTACTCTTAAATATTTATTTCATAATTAAAGTAATCATACCTAATTAGCATAAATAAACTCATATACATATAATTACACTAATCATACAAGTAAAGCAATCATACCTATAAGCATACCTAATTAGCGTCAACAACCTCACACAAATAAACAACAAACAATTACACATATATAAATCAAAAACACCATTTCCCTCAACTTCAACAATAATGTCCCACAAATCCTACACAATTGCACATTTGTCTATTCAAATTCATCCACAATCAACATTAATTTCCACCAAATTACATATATTCGTCAATTTCAGCTAACATTTTTTAAACCCTAAATTTAACTTCAATAACATTTACTCCATAAAGAACCCAAATGCACATTTTTCTATTCAAATTCATCCACAAACAACATTAATTTCCACTAAATTACATATATACGTTACTTTCAAGTTACAATGTTGAAAACCCTAAATTTAACTTCCATAACATTTACTCCACAAACAACACAATTGCACATTTTTCTTCTCAAATTCATTCACAAACAACATTAATTCCCACCAAAGTACATATATTTACTCCTTAAATAACACAATTCCCACCAAAGTTATATTTTTTAAAACCCTAAATTTAACTTCAATAACATTTACTCCTTAAACAACACAATTTCACATTTTTCTTCTCAAATTCATTCACAAACAACATTATAATTTCCCACACATTACATATATTCATCAATTTCAATATCAATTTTGTAAAACCATAAATCTACAAAAATCATCACAAACATACCTCAAATTTATGGGCGGCAGCGGCGGCGGCACTGGCCGGCCACGGCGAGCTCGAGCGTGAGGCGCAGCCGGCGTCGGTTGGTCCGCGGCGTCCTCCACCCAGCGGCAGCGGCGGCGGTGCAGGGGTCGGGCGAATCGAAGCTAAGACCGGTGGTTATTCGGCCTTGGGGGTCCTGAACCGGCGGCGGAAGGGAGGCGGCGGCAACGAGCGACGCCGGCGTGCGTAGTCGCTGCGGTAGCGGCCGATGGCGGTGGTGTCGCGGCCGATGGCGGTGCTCTCGCTCTCACTCTCTCTGTTGCTTTGCGAAATCCGGAACCGGCCGACGCTAGTTCCGGATTTATCGTAATTAGCGACGGAACAATCTGTCGTTGTTCCGTCGCTAATTACAAAATTGTCGATAGCTGACGAATTGACGACGGAATATTCCGTCGCTAATTGCTACTGATTAATTTTTTTTTCTTTCGGGGATGTTTTGATGTATGAAATATCGCCGACGGAGTAGCGACGGAAGTTATGTTCCGTCGCTAATTCCGTCGTTGTATGATCCGATTGTCATTTTTTGTCGGTGTCCGTCGCCGATTCGGTCGCTACCGGCGACGATTGGTTTCCGTCGCTATTTTACGGTTTTGTAGTAGTGGATAGAAGTGATCCAAATATATTGAACAATAATAGGTAATTTGTATCATAGTAAAGGGCATGATAGGTCAATTCACGAGTGCATGGTAATAAAATCATCTCGTGTTTTATACTTATATTGAAAATTGATCGCGATTTTACTAGTGAATCAATGGGGCAAAAATATTGATACAATTGAGATTTTATAAATACATGTTTTACTCGATTAAAAACCAATTGCTTCCCTTGAGACACAACTCTTCCTCTCAATTAATTAACATAATATGAGTAACATGAAATTCTATTTCAAGATGGTGGGGAGGTTTGATGGCAAATACTCATCTTTTAATAATTTAGAAAACTTACAATAGTAAAAGATATGATTTAAATATATTTTTCAATAACAAGTCACATATAGACATGTTAGGAAGAAACTAAAATAAAGCTGTATTTGTAATAAAAAAAAATTATTTGTATGTTGTGCGAAAATTTTGAGACAAATGAATTTATTCGAAGTCCTATGGGCTTAATAGAAGTTTGCATATTAAGTTTGTAATCCTTTAAACATAACGAAATTACGAACTTAAAATACACAAATTACGAACTGAAGCATTATAATTCCTAACTTTTTATTCATTACAGTTTATTCCACAATGTATTTGAATCATAATTTTGTATCTTGTAGGCATTTTTAATTATTAATATCAAGTATATATGTAGTTGTTATATTTTTATTATATTAATTTATGATTTATTAAGGTTTATTAAATCATTACGTACATAGGATGAAGGTAATAACCAAATTGCTTCCTCGAGATAGTTAAATATTTAAATATTATTTTTATAACATATTCTTGTTGATTTTAATTTTAAAAATTCTTATAATAAATATATTTTAAACTAATACAATTTTATGACACCAAGTCAAAAAACACCATCAATAATGAAAAATTAATAATGTTAGACAAAATTATTATATTTCGGGTCCAAAATAATATTGCATATCAATATACATAAAATGAATGAGAGCTAATATACAATCCAAACTCTAAATAAATAAATACATAACTATATATGTTAATTTTAGTTTATGTCTTAATATATTTTAATTTTCAGATTACTTTTCTTTTCGTTTTTGTTATTTTTTAGTCGGTTTGTTAGAAGTTAGAATAAAATTAGTCTTCTTCGGTTAATTTTATTTTTATATTATTATAGGGTTTAGTTAGAATCTTTTTAATCTGTTAGTATTAATTTTCTTAGTTTTTATAACTGATTTGATAATTATTTTTTTCTAATTTAAGTTAAAGCAAGTCTTTAATTTAATACATTTATAAATTTAGTTTTTTCATTTTGATTTTAGGTGTTTAGGATATATTCAAGTCCAAAAAATAATTTTAATATTCTGGTAATTTAATTATTTATTTTCTTATTTATTTAGTGCAGCTTATTATTTGTTTTACTTTCTGTTTAAGATTATATTTTTATTTTATTATTTTTAATTCTGTTTAATTTTTCTGAAAGACTATAAAAAAAATACTTTTGGGTTTTAGGTTACTTTTATTTTTTTCATATTTTTGATTTAATTTATTATATAATTTTGTATATTTGTTATTTATTAATTTTCTACTTAGTTTTGTTTTTATTTTCTGTTTTATATTTTTATGAATTAATTAGGATGATTAATTATTATTTAATTTTTATATTAAGATTAAATTTTATAATATATAACTGATTTGATAATTTTTCAGACTTATTTACCAATTTAGGGTAAAGCATGTTTTAATTTAATAAATTTATAAATTTAGTTTTTTTATTTTTATTTTAGGTTTTTAGGCTATTAGGTCCACAAAATAGTTTTAATATTTTGGTAATTTAATTATTTATTTTTATATTTATTTAGTGTATTTTATTATTTGTTTAACTTTTTATTTAATATTATGTTTTTATTTTATTATTTTTAATTTTGTTTAATTTTTCTGAAAAATTATTATTATTATTTATTATTTATTATTATTATTATTATTATTATTATTATTATTATTATTATTATATTTATTTTGGCATGGAGTAAAAAAGAATCCATATGAGTGGAAACCTATTTTTTCAATGATAAATTATTTTTTTAATTGGACAAAATTCCTAAATTTATTCTCAGACTACCATGTCTATCTTTTTAAAAAAATTGGTATTATATAGTGTATAAATTACAAAAATTAATTAATGATATTCGATTCAACAAAACTATTACACTCAACATATTGTTTATAGCATTTCTCTAGACCTTGTCCCTCGTGACACTGAGTCATGACCAAATAACCACTCCCTGGAAAGAAAATATTGTTTTCAGTATTTCTCAAAAGAAGGGAAGCAAAGCAAGAGCCAAGGAAAGAACATATGGGGATATCTTAGCATTCACTTCAGTGGGCAAGCTCGCAAAGCCCCCCCAAAAAAGCCACAATTTCTCTTCTTCTGCAATTGAAATGAACAATTTTCTTCATTGCTGAACATCAAGTCGTAGCAATGGCGGATCGATCGAACAAGGTCTTCAAAGATGGGGTTGTAACTTACCTATATCTTCTCCTTTACATCGCGCTTTCCAGCGGCCAGATCTTCTTCAACAAGGTACCTTTCTGATCGCTTCGCATTTTGATTGTTCATCTGCTGGACTTGTGATTCTATTTAGAGCTACTCAAATTTGATTTTGTTGAGCCTTCAATTCGATTGTTTCTGTTTACTGATTCAGCTACGGTATGGAGAAGTGTATCAAAATTTCATTAATTTAGGCTTTTTAAAGGTGGCGTCTGTGCTAATTTTTGGCTTGAGCAGCAATGGTGGATGAAAGGACAATTTAGAGAGAGAGAACAAAAAAGCGTGAGACAGAAATTAAGGCTCCATTGAGCTAACTAGCCACTGTTTATTCTGTTAGGATAGGTGATAAAAATTAAAAAAATAAAAAAAAAGAAAGGTGGGCTAGCTGCATGCGTAGGCTTAGGGAGAAGAAAAATGTTATCAAAACATTTACTCCATCTCCATTTGTCAATGGAGGATTTAATGTTGATACAATAGGAGTAAAAGGAGTTGGACTTTTTGGCTAGCATTTACACGGCTAAGGCTTGGGCATTTTGCATTTTGGCTCTCATTAGCTTTTCTATAAATTGGAAGGGAGAAGCTAATGGAAAGGTAGAGAGGAGGTGTGAGACACATCACTGGGAGATTAGAAAATCATCAAGGGGAGTTTAGCTTGGTGGGTTTAGCAACTGGTATTTAGTTGCTGGGAAACACATCCAGGTAGGGGGTGTGGGAAGGGTCTGTTTATAAGTGCCTGGTCATTAGTACTTGTAATCGAGAGAGTTGTTTGTATATTGTCCTGAAATAGTGGAAATATAATTTTTTTCTCAAAATCCCTTCTTGTATCAGTTTATTTATTTTACCGCGTTCTTGATAATTTTCGGATCTTACGCGCTTAAAAACCCAACAGTGGTATTGCTGGGAAGGAGGTTTGGTAAGCGGTAAAAAGAGAAAATTGGTGTGAAGAATGCGGAAGATGGCATCGGTGAAAGGCTCGAGTATCTCCATCGATCCTTTTGATGGCCGTGGTGATTTAACCTTATGGCAACAACGGGTGAAAAGTTTGTTGACCCGAGAAGGGACAATCAAGGCCTTGAAGGTGAAGTCTCGCTGGACGGAAAAAATGATGGCAAGGGGATAAACCAGAGAAGATGTCAAATGAAGAGTGGGAAGATTTGAAGGCTATGGCAATAAGCATGATTTGTCTATGCCTTGCAAATAATACTCTTCGGGAGGTTCTTGGCTTGACAGATCCGGTGGATATTTGGGACAAGTTGGAGAGCCGTTATAAATTCAAGTCGTTGACAAATAGGTTGTACTTGAAGAAACGCCTGATTGGCCTCCACATGTTGAAAGCAACAAATTTCAATGAACATCTAGACGAGTTCAACTTGATAACAATGGAGTTGGTTTCTCCGGATGTAAATATTGAAGAGGAGGATAAGGCATTGCTTCGTTGTCTTCTCTTCCTTCGTCTTTTGACAATATCGTGACTACTCTTTTGTTCGGAAAAGAGACCCTGAAATTTGATGAGGTGGTTGCTTCTTTGCCGATGAATGAGAGTCGACAAAGTGGTAATGGATTATCAAATGAAGGTCAAGTGGCTGTGGTTACAAAAGAAGCAAGTCGGGGACGAGATCGGTCAAAAGAGAAGGAGGCAGGGTCCCAAAGCTCAAGATCGAGTGGCCAGAAGTTCAAGTGTTACTACTGCGATGAGGAAGGACATATGAAAAGAGATTGTCCAAAGAGGAAGCAGGAAATGAAAGATGACTAAGTCATCTGTGATTGTAGGAGTTGCAGAAGGTTCAAACCAGTTTAATGGAGGTGAAGTGTTTAACTAGTTTAATGGAGGTGAAGTGTTTAACCGGTGAAAGTCCAGAAAAATCAGATTGGATCTTGGATTCTGGCTGCGCATTTCACATGTGTACAGTTAGAGATCACTTTGATATAAATCAAGCTTGCGAGGGAGCAACCGTCAAGATGGCAAATGAAGCAAGATTGTCGGTGTTGGAACAGCAGGGATTCACATGTTTGATGGGATTGTGCCGACGGTAACTGGGGTTAGACATGTGCTACATCTAAAAGGAAATTTGATTTCTTTGGGGACATTGGATTTGAAAGGTTACAGGTATTCTTCTCAAGGTGGAGTACTTAAGGTCTCTAAAGGAGCTATGGTAGTCTTGAAGGGAGAAATATCTGGAGGCTTGTATAGACTTGTAGGAATGTGCAGACTGGTGGAGTTGCAAGGAGAATGTTTACAAGTAATTCGAGCACAAGGCAGGAAGCAAGAGTACACTCCGAAAGGCGACTGGGACCTCGACGGATCGAGCGAGGTGGAGCTGTCTCGGTATTGATTTTTATCAAGGTGGAGATTGTTAGGATAGGTGATAAAAATCAATGGAATAAAAATCAAAAAAAAAAAAAAAAGAAAGGTGAGCTAGCTGGATGCCTAGGCTTAGGGAGAAGAAAAATGTTATCAAAACTTTTACTCCATCTCCATTTGTCAATGGAGGATTTAATGTTGATACAATAGGAGTAAAGGGAGTTGGACTTTTTGGCTAGCATTTACACGGCTAAGGCTTGGGCATTTTGCATTTTGGCTCTCATTAGCTTTTCTATAAATTGGAAGGGAGAAGCTAATGGAAAGGTAGAGAGTAGGTGTGAGACACATCACTGGGAGATTAGAAAATCATCAAGGGGAGTTTAGCTTGGTGGGTTTAGCAACCGGTATTTAGTTGCTGGGAAACACATCCGGGTAGGGGGTGTGGGAAGGGTCTGTTTATAAGTGTCTGGTAATTAGTACTTATAAACAGGGAGAATTGTTTGTATATTGTCCTGAAATAGTGGAAATATAATTTTTTTCTCAAAATCCCTTCTTGTATCGGTTTATTTATTTTATCACGTTCTTGATAATTTTCGGATCTTACGCGCTTAAAAACCCAACATATTCTTGTGTTATAACACTCCTGTCGCTATCTTGTTTAATTTTTTTGTTGAATAAAAGGGAAATTTCGATTTCAAATTCACTGTCTCAATGGTGTATTTTTAGTGCTTTTCTTATTAAGCATATGGTATCCTATGTGAGGAAATCTGAACTTCATGGATGTTCTTTGTTCGGCTGCATGGAGAGATGGCCTGTTATTTGCGTAAAAAGCAGTAGATGTTGTGAGCGACAAAACTGTCATCTGCTTCTGTAGGCTTCTTGTTCTGAGGGAAGTCAGTGAAGCTTTGATTGTCTTGCTTTTTGGTTGTTTAAACCCCTTTGATGGGTATCCTATTGAGTTGTTTTATCAATTAGATCATAGACTCTAGTAGTTAAATCCCTCTGGAGACATTATACATTTGCAATGGCATTATTTTAACCTCTAATCTTATGAGCTTTAAAGTTCATCAGAGAGATAGTTTGGAGTGATTGTGAAAACCATGAAAATTATAGCCTTCTCATGCCTGTTTAGATCAAAAGAGAAATGCAAATGTTCATAGAAAATAATTGTGATGGAAATTCCTGACTGTTTGTAATGGCAATAATAAACCTCCTAATGGATCACCGAGAAAAACTCAGTTTTTAGATGACTCAACTGTTCTCTTGTCTCTGTTACTATTGCTACTGGTATTGTTCTGTGGATGACTATATTCAGTGTATTTACTACGGTTAAAAGGGAAGTATTGAAATATTAATTTAAACAACTTGATGCAGTGGGTTTTGTCATCAAAGGAGATAAACTTTCCTTACCCTCTTGGATTAACTCTTCTTCACATGGTCTTCTCCTCAGTGTTGTGTTTCATGCTTACGAAGGTTCTCAAGGTAAGTAATATGTGTGATATCTGAGTTTTATTTTTGCTTGTTATCAAGTTTTTTGCTGATTCTATTCTTGATTAATTTGTCTTTTTTCAGATACTTAAAGTTGAGGAAGGGATGACCTTAGACATGTAAGGATGAAGTGTACATATCCTGCTCTAATCCTGTGCATTCTTCTTTATGATTGTTTCTACATTATGTGGTCAAATCTTTGGTCAAATCAGACCCAAGACAATATGTTATTGAAATATTGTGTATCACGAAATTCTGCCTTAAGTTGGATATAATTTTTACACTTCATTCATTTTATAGAGTTGGCATGTTTCTCCATATGTGATAAATTGAGGAAATCAAGAAAGCAATGCTTTCCGCTGTTGCTTCCATCTCTCAAGATTTTCGGTGATGGAAAACCATTTTATGGCTTTTGGCCTTCTGCAATAGGTCAAACTCTTGAAATGGTGCTTCCTTTTTCTTTCAGTTCTGGAATTCCAACATGCCATATGAGTCAAAAGATTATGTATTTGGAGCATGCACTAGAATGGGGTTAACAGCAAGTTGGAACTTTGGAAAATGCCCTAGAATCTAAGTGTTTCAGATTAAGGAGGCTTAAAATGGAGTATCTGGCATGCAAGTTTAACAAGAATGTGATTGGTACACATGTTTAAATGATAATTAGTTCTCAAGTTGTATCCAAAACTAAAGAGTTAAGATATTTTGGGTGAATCATACTAAGCAAAGGGAAAATATTGGTAAGGCAGGGCAAGAGTGGCATACCCCTATAGGATTCATGCGTGACAAGAAGATTACAAACTAAAGGGAACTTCGACCACGTTGTTATTTGACCTGGCTTCTTACATGGTGTAAAAAGTGAGTCAATTTAGAGAGTGCATATTGAAAAGATAATGTTAGTAGAAATAAGGAAAAGATTACTAGATGTGCGGTCATCCTCAATTGGATAAGATATGGAAAAAAATTGGCGCTGATGTAGAGTGGCTCCTGTTAATTATACAATTGAAGCAAGACTCGATGGTTTAGACATGTGAAGAGGGAGTGAGGGACTGTCCTAATGCAGTTGTTAGGAGGTCTTATTTCTGAGAAGGTTACCCTTTTGGATCGTAATAGTCTGAAAGGAAGATATAAGAAAAGTTAGGTGAGATCAATAGACAAGATTTGACTTATATGCAACAAACTGAGACCTATGGTGGTCTATGATTTTAGGGTTATAGACTTCTGATGAGGATTATTTGAATCTATCTTCTACAACTTAATTTGGGTAATCGCTCTTAGGTTTGAGCTTCTTAGGGTAGGTTTAGATTCATAGCCCTAGTATGCCTTCTATTATTATTGCCAAAGTGCCAAGTACAATCTTAACTTTCTATGTTTTATTTTCACCAAGTGCAATCTCATACGTCTTTGATGCATTCTTAAAACACTATTTTTTGTATTATCTTTGATTGTACTTTATTTATTGATCTATTTATCTGCTTCTTTCTTGCTTCTGGTCATTGTAATATCAAGTCCTTTAAAACATTTTTAAAAAAAATTTATGTGTCTCTTGGGATGGTTTCTCTTCTTGATGGGAGGTCAAGAGTAAGCCCTTGATGATGAGGTGGACATTGAGTGGTGATGTTGTCAATAGAATGAAGTAATTATTTTTAAAATGACAGTTGGAAATTTTAACCATTATATCTTCTAATTCATAGCTTATTTAGACTGATCATTTATGCGATGAATATTTGTTTCTACATGTCCTCTAACATTCAGTAATTTGCTATTCTTTCTGAATGCATCTAGAAATGAAGCTTTTCCCAGACATTAATGTTTCTTAAGTTTTAAATTCCGTGAAATATTGTGTTCAAAATTCGTAGAGAACATAGGTGGCAGTCAAACAGAATGCTTTCTTAATAGGTTGTTTCACTGTCTAATTGTTGTTTAGGTTTTATGTAGGTCATTTACAATGACCTTGACATCAAATGGTGTTCGTATGCTTATCGTAGTAGACTGACAATACCCTGGTAGGAAGAGATAAGAATTGGATGACACTTTAGAATCAGGACTCAGGATGTGGTGCTCTGTTCATTGTCTTTGTGATAAATTGAGGAAAGAGGCATGTCCTTGGAGATTATTGATCAACTTGTAAGACTCATAATGGTGCTAGTTCAGCTTGCACAATGAGACATGAACAAGAGAGGCGTGTTTTCCCTCTTTTCTTTTCAAAAAAACAAAGATTAATTAGATTCAGAGATTATGGTGATTGTTCCACTATAAAGAAAATATTGCAGTATTTGTGGATAACATAATCCAGTAAAAAAGAAAAATAATTTTTCCGTCCCATTTCATTTGCATGAGTGACCCGACTTGCTTTTTAAGGTACTCCTACATTTGACTCCCTTAATTGATATGAAGTGGTTGTAATGGAAAATGAAATTTTCAGTGATAAAAAGTTAGGAGGTATGCGAATAATTTTGCACCTGCTTGAAAGGACTAAGAAGGAAATAAATTGAGGGGTAAGATACACAATTTTTACCACTTCTGAGTTCCATAGAAGGGGTTGTTTTTATTTAGAGTTTTGGGGCCAAGCCTAGCCTTGGGCCTTAGAGGGTAAGGAGATCCACTTGCAAGGGGTGGAATTAGAGGGAGGAGCCTTGCTAGTCATGGGCTTTGAACTCTCTCGATTGAGAAGTACTTATCTGTTATCCTTTATCTATGTGACTTTCCTCGATCCCTCATAATTTACTTTTTTTTTTTTGGGGAGGGCAATGAATTATCACATTGTACCCAAAACAAAAAGAGTTCTTAGCCCAAAACAAATTACGCCTGTTCTTTTGAGCTGGAATGTAGGAACACAGTCTCATGCTTGAATGTTTTTGGAAAACTTGTGGGGGGAATGCTTTTATTTTCAACCAGCACATCAAGTTTATGCTTTTGATAAATGTTAATTAAGCTGTTATTGTCTTGTTATATAACTTAATGTATGGAACATCCAAATGAGAATTGAGGGACAAGGGAGTATTAATTAGAATTTTGTGTGGCACCATTGTAAAAAGACTTAGCAAAAGAGGTGGATTGCAGCAGTCTCAAACCTGTTGCAAGTTGAGGCCTGAGGGTAATAGACATAATGATGGGAGTTGAACATTTCTGAAGATCGTTCTGAATTTCCCTTAAAACTAATGATACTGTTATAATATTCCCTAGATAAACATTTAGTTATTTATTGCCAGCACTTGTGTGTTCGTCATTTTTCTTTTCATCCCTTTGCGATATCTACCTTCTTGCACTTCATGGAACAGGTCCTTGGTTCTGTACTTGATTTGAAGTCAGTTGTGCTATGTACTTTGAGTACTGAGCAATGTTTTCTTGCAGATATGTCACATCAATCATACCCATTGGTGCAATGTTTGCAATGACTCTATGGTTAGGGAATACAGCATACCTGTATATTTCAGTGGCATTTGCGCAAATGCTGAAGGCAGTTAGTAAGTCTATCATCCTTGAACTGTTTACATTGCTTGGGGCATTGGTGCTTGTATCAATGCTTTTTCTTGCAACATAATAGATTGTCTGTGGTGTCTAAACTATGGCGAATCTCGAGTGTTGAAGTGGGGCCAACAACTCAGGTTGGAATGGCAATACATGTAGGATATGTTCTTGCATGCACAATGTGCAAGTACATTTTGCTGCATGCATGTGTCACATCTTTTGGTGCCCATATCATCATATGCATGCATGTGTTAGGTAGGCAAGCGTGGGCCTGAGTCCAGGTTTTCCCTGAACAGTGACTAGTTATCTGAAGTCTTTTTCTAAAAATGTTATAGATGTGAGGGTAGGTGTATCTGTAGGCAAGAGGGATGACATGCTCTCGCCTTGTTGAAAGCTTTCTGATTTTGGACATTCTTACATTTATTTTGATGAACTGTGATACTGGTAATGATGCATGCATGACAACTGCAGTGCCAGTTGCTGTATTCATCCTTGGAGTGGCAGCTGGGCTTGAAGTGATGAGCTGCAGAATGCTTCTGATTATGTCAGTCATAAGTTTCGGTGTGGTAATTGCATCTTATGGTGAGATAAGTATCAACTGGGTAGGTGTTGTTTACCAAATGGGTGGTGTAGTTGGAGAAGCCCTGAGGCTCATCTTTATGGAGATACTGGTAAAAAGAAAGGGACTGAAGCTAAATCCCATATCTATCATGTATTATGTCAGTCCTTGCAGGTACTTTTTTGCCCAGAATGCTTAACATTCTGTTATTCATACGTTATTTTTCGTTTTTAATTTGTAACATGGCTGTGTTTTTGTAGTGCCCTTTGCTTATTGATCCCATGGATATTCCTGGAGAAGCCAAAGATTGATGCAAATGCAACATGGAATTTTCCACTTGCTGTGCTAATCCTCAACTCCCTCTGCACTTTTGCCCTTAACCTCTCAGTTTTCCTTGTCATCTCACATACTAGCGCTTTAACCATTCGTGTTGCTGGTGTCGTGAAGGATTGGGTGGTTGTGTTACTGTCTGCTCTTCTCTTTGCTGATACAAAGCTGACAACCATAAATTTGTTGGGTTATGGAATTGGTAAAGTCTTTTGTTGTTTTTTTTTTTTTGGGGGGGTTGCATAGAGGAAAGCACAGAAAGTAATCAAATATATAAAGTGAAAAGAAATTTAACAGTGTTTGAACCTCATTTTGTATATTGACAAGGGGAATGGCTATGTGGATTCAAATTGTGGTTTCGGTCATGGTGCAAAAACTCACTCTAATATAGCAATTGCATTCCATATCGTGGTTGCTACGGGTGAAAACGCGGTTCACTCAACTTGAAAACCTTTCTGATGCGGCCGTTTTGTCACCAAACGGCCACATTTTGAATCCATGGACTTCCTGTGGCTTTCCTCAAAATCTGATAGTGTTTCGGTGTGCTTAATCTTGTATGTCTTACTTCACGTACATGAAGCTAAGCATAGAAATTGTTTATGCAGCTATTGGTGGTGTTGCAGCATATAACAATCATAAGTTGAAGAAGGAAGCCACTCAAGGTAGTTCCAAGGAACCACAATCTGGGGAATCAATACCAATGGTCTCCACATCCTTTGAACGGACAGAACGGTAGCCACACACAATTGCAAGGTTTTGAGCGGTTCAAGGGTATTATAGCACTTGCAATTTTCCTCTTATGCTGTTTAGAGATGTTTGAGATATTAGAATATAGAAGTACACTCATTTTTGCTTTCTCTTGGACAGTTATGAGCTTTTTAACCCATTTTTATTGATTATTTATCCTCATAAACCTACTTGCTAATACAAATCAATGCTCTTTTTTTTTTATCACAGCTTCTAAGTTTGGGGAAGCTTTCTCAGGCAAACCGGCAATTCTTTTCAAGACTCACAGGAAACATTAACTAGCAACGTGCAAACCTGGATCTGCATTCTCGGTATAGTCTGTTAGAAATTGTGGAAATTCTAAGCCATTTTTAACTGCAAAGTTCTGATTTTTGAAGTGCAATGGGGAGCATTGTTTTTCTGATGTGGGCCCTATCTCCCTTGGTTTTGGAAGCTGCGGATTAGAATGCAGTATTGATGGTTCGTGTTTAAATCCTTGTATACACTACAATTTATGTTTCGTGTAAAGTCACCGTCGGATCCATTATTTTGTATATGGAACAAAATTGTTGCAAAGATCAAGCTGTTTCTTGGTGTAGTTAGTCCCCTGTACTTAAGATTTAAAGAGCTATAGTTCAGAGTGTATTTTTACCTGAGTCGCCTGATAAATAGTGTCATATACCAAGTTATAAGGGTCTTTATGGAGATGTTAAATTATGCTAAAATGCTTCTTTTTTGTTTTTTATTTTATTTTTCGAATGGTGACGTATGAACAGTTTACTGAGCCACACTCGCAAGTGTTGCGCAGTTCTGCCTATGGAAACTCCAAATGAGGAGCCATGCTCTAGAATAAGTATGCAGAGGAATTGGCTAACTAGTATGTCATATACATGGTTAATTTGCACCCAGTGACACTGATATAGGAAGGATTATACATACTAGATTAGAAGATGCACCTTCTATTAGAATACGACATCTATAATGATAATCATCTAACAAGTATAAAACATCAAATAAACTCTCATCTTTAGAAAGTTGATGCAAATATAGTGCTGATGGACTCCAAATTTGTAGCATTCTTTTGGCCACTAACTATGTTCATCAATATCACTATATCTTTCCTGAACATTAACAGGTTATTGTATGACTATATCTTTCCTGAATATTTGACATGATAGATTAATGCTTAAAATGACAATCACCATGGCAGAAGTAATAGAAGTAATTTGTCCGGCGGCCCAAATTAAAGAAGGAAATAAATCTTATAAACTAGAGATAAATTATTGAAAAGAGATATAAAATTAATAGTAAATCCTCCTTTAATTAAAACATAGGAGCTCACCTATTGCAGTTATAATTGACGGCAGGCACAGCCTTATTAGAGAAGATGATCTTTTCTATGGGATAAGCTGCTTCAAGTGTTGCATGAACTAATTATGCTAATTATGCATAGCCTTAATATATGTATAACCAAAGAGGAGGGACTTGGGCTCCGAAAAGTAGAGACCCTTAAGTCCATGACAATCCCCTTTACTTCCCGCTTTTCGCGGACCCTCAATAAAACAATTTGTATATAAGTTAGTTAAGCATATTTAGAATTTTATCGTGGATAGATAAGTAGTCTGATGGTCTCTCACCTTATTTCCATTCTCCTTCCTAGGTTAGTTAAGCATATTTAGAATTTTATTATTGAGAGGTGAGTGGCTTGATGGCCTCTCACCTTATTTCCATTTTCCTCCCTCAGGTTGAATTTGGGGGATACAAATTTTTCAAGTGTGAGAAATTTATGAGATGGTAAATAGTGGACTTGACATTTCATCCCTTCTCGGCCCGAGTTAGCCTTTTGGGTTTCTCCTAAGATAGAGGATCCAAGAGGGTGAGTCTACTTACCGATCTAAAAAATTATAATTTTATTGTGCTGATTGATATCTTGGCTGAAAATATAAGAGCCACGAGCCTACCTAGAACTTTGTGCAAGGGTAAGAATGTAAACTTTTGCAATGCATATTTCCTCCATTTCAAAAACTAAATTCAGTTTTCTTTTTATCATAAAAAGTGACTCGAATTTAGCGCTTTGTTTAAGAAAAATAAGCGTTGGATTTCTTGAATCGAGGTGTTTTGATAATTAGAGCTTAATTAATTGAAAAATGATACTGATCTATTCAATAATTTCCATCTTAATTTTTTTATGACAAATTGTTTTAAAGAGATAAATTACATTCAGTAAATCCTTTCTGATAAGCATATAATAGTAACTTTATGTAAACTAAAGCTAAGTTTAGGACCAATTATAATATGAAAACAAACCAATGCTTGTAGTGTTGCTAATGAGTCCCAAACTATATTTTTCTAATACTAAAAGGTTAGTGCTTCTTAAAATTGCATCAAATATATAGCATAGTCTAGACATACCTAAAAGTAATGTACTTATGATAAAACTTTAAAGGAATATTGGATCGGAATAATACAAACTTTGGGGGTGTTGGTCAAATTTAATACGAACAATTTCCTTGGTTGCGAACACAACCAACTTTGAGGGTATTTTCCAATATTAGAACGCCACCGAGTTGTATGGGCGGCGACTCGTTGGGAATGTGACGTGGCAATATTTTCGGACACGTGGACGGCGGAGTCAATTATTTGACTGGATTAATGTATTTATTGACAGTTAAGGAAGATTAATTTGGCCAACAAAAACAAAACTAAACTAAAATTTAAGTGGTTGTTAAGAATTAGAACGTTAGTGAGGCCTAATTTAACCTCCATCTCTCATCTTCTTTTCTTCTCTTTCCATGAAAACGTGTCTTTCCTCGGCAACATCTTCAAGCACTCTATTCGGTTCCTCCATCTCGCTCTCTTCGTATCAAAGATCTTAATTTTTATTTCTCTCTCTTTAGTTCAAAATTTGAAATTAGGGTTTGTGAAAAGTGAGAGTTGAGAACATCGGGTGGAAGAGGAAGAATAAATTGGTGGTGGAAGTGGTTAGAGAGGAAGAAGAAATCGAAGATCAAACAGGTTGAAGTTGAAGAAGGATGTTGAGAGCAAATCGAATTGGAGAGTCTTCAAAAGAAGCCATATTCACTCGGTGGTGGGATCTTCAATAGCAAGTAATGAACTGGTTCGGGATGAATTGGTAAGATGTTTTCATAATGTTTCAGCCATCGAGCAGATATGTAAGAAGCCCCCAAATAGAGGGAGAAAGTTCCATGGATGCCCTTTGAGGAAGATAATTTGTTTGACAATTATTAGGGAAATTTATGAAATTAGTATTTTGAAAGTTGAACAATTGTTGAATGTAAACGTACTTTTCTGAAGGTTCCGAATCAAAATTGTGGATATTTCAAGTGGGATGGTGATGAAGATATAAGCTTGAATGAGAAGAATGAGATACTAGAAGAACGAGTTGAAGAGTTGATTAGCCTTATACTTAACTTGAATATGGAAGTGAAAAATCGAAGGAAGTGACGATCGAAAGTAGCAAGGGAATCATCCAAGCAAAGATATCAAGTGAAGTTAGAGACTTAATTGAAGAGAACAACAAATTAAGGAAGAAATTAGCCAAAGAGAAGGTGAAGAGGGACAAGGCAAATGAGCTACTAAAAGCTTGCAAGGAAGAGCTTAAGGGTATAAGGAAGAATGGAAATCGGGGTTGGCTTTATTTGCTTGTAATTGTAGTGGTTGTAGTTGTGTTGATTAGGTTCACTTAAGAGGTGGAGGGTAGGATAGGGTAAATAGTCTCTTTTGTTGGAAGTTTGGTTGGTGAGAACGTAATGAGGTTGGATATTTATGCCCTCTTTTGTTAGCTTATAAAATTGTATGTGACAAGTTTAGCACTTTTTTGCTTGCTATTTTATGAAATGAAGTTTATGTTTTGTTCTCGGTATGAACTTCACCGCAATGAATTTGTTTGCTTGCTATTAGGTTGCTTGCAATGAAGGTGTCATATGTTAAGTAGGATGAAAAGCAATACATATAAAATGCATGGAATACGAGTGTAAAGGAAAAGCAAACTATATATCACATATATAATTAGTCCGAATAATAATATTGGAACATCATAATTGTTATTTACATAAGCAAAGCACAAATGACAAGCTTGTGCTGTAATCAAAATGTATAATATGTCTGGCCATACAATTGTTTACTCGACTAAATTAGAAGGATTCATACAAATACAACTAAGTAATAGGCTTAACACGAGTTAGTTGCTAGCCACGAAGCTTGAGTCAATAAACCGCTTGCTAAAGCTGAAGAAAGGATGAAATGGCAGTTGAAGTTGCTGCAACCTAGGGGAAAAAACAAAAATGTATGTCAGTTACTATGGAACATTGATGGGGGCTGCTGTGAATGCATTATATGAGTGAAGAAACATACATTATCTAATTGCTACCTTATGCTTGCTGCATTGCTTTGCCTTCCTCTTCCCCTTCCTCCACCTCTTCCACTTTCCCTTATTCTTCCTCTTCCCCTTCTAGTGGAAAGTGCAGCAGCATACGATTGCAGCTTGCATGAAGAGTTGTCAATGGAGTTTTCCTTGGTCTACCCCTCCCTTTCCTTGTGTGGGAACAAGTATTGGTTGCTTGGGCATCCTTATCCGGACATGTCCTCTTGTTATAACCTATCCTATGGCAAATCTTGCAAGTCATTTCCTTCCAATGTCTAGTTAAGTGACCTGGTCTCTGTGGCGCCCGAAAAATTTACCTCTTTTCTTTGGATGACTAGAGTCGCCACCTTGTTATGACCCAAACAAGCACGGGGTTTCAATGCTTGTAAAGACTGTTGTATCCGAATTTAAGTTTGACCTTGAATGTAAAATCCCTATGTGAATACTCCGAGCGTGTGGCTCGTTGAGTTGTGTTGTGTTTCTCCGAGCGTGTGGCTCGTTGAGTTTAAGATTGTGTTTCGTGCGGGGTTAGGGCTTTAAGCCTATGGGTTTAGCCAGCTTACGGAGGAAACTCTGCCGAAATTTCCATAAAAACCTTTGGAAACCTAGAATTATGCTTCCGCCAATCCAAGAAAGGGTTATTAACCCCAAGTTGAGATCCTAAGCAGCCTTAGGGGTTCCTCTCGGGAACCCCGGCATGTAATACTCCTAGGGTGGGTCTAGGGGTGTTACAAGAATACACTGGGGTGAGTGCGCATGCGAGCCATTTCCCAAATAGGTAGTGGAGTACATGGAGGCACCCTTAGTATTTTATTGTTATGTATTCATGGTCATCACTAAGTGAGATTAGAGCCATGCCTAAAATGAAGCTTGAGGTGTGTTGTGTGTGCGGACCGGATTCAAAAAGCCACTCCAAACACACATAACACATATATGTACGTAATATATATATATAAACACACGATCAACGTTCGGGATGTCTAAAAACAAGGATACAATATAAGTTCAGAGTTAAAACCACTTAGAGATGGATAAAAGAAAACCATCAAACTATCCCCAATGGAGTCGCCAGTTTATGGCGCCCGAAAAATTTACCTCTTTTCTTTGGATGACTAGAGTCGCCACCTTGTTATGACCCAAACAAGGACTGGGGTTTCAATAAAAAGTTTTGAAATTATAGTTTTTTTGAAAAGAGAAAAGAAGAAAAGGTTGACTCCTGTGCCGAAAAGACGAAAACAAAATAAAAGACTCGATCCGAGAACCCGAGATGGTGGGTTTGGGGTTTTGGTTAGGAAGCACGAACGTCAAGGACTCGCCACTCCCTCCGTTCTAAGAACGGGCTCCTACTAATATATTTGTATCCTTTTTTTTTTTTAGACATCCTAAATTTTGATTAACATAAATTCATAAAATAGATTTACAAAAGAAGAGCGTAAAAGAAAAACGCATCATTATACACGTAAGCACACACATGCAAGCACACGAATGGAAAACTTAGGGCCAACAGATTTGTTGATGTATGGTGGGTTTGCATTCGAATGAGAGCCAAATTGCTCTGCGTACCGATCATCGTAGGACTTGAATCTACTCTCGGATCAAAACCCCACGTAGTTCTAGCAAGGATTCCGTCATGACTCTTGTGAGTTCCACCGAGGATAGTTAGGGATCATTTCTCTGTTTCATGGTCATGTTAAAAGACTTTAGAGATGACTCATTCCTATAGTCGAGTCAACCCGGTTGGGAAAAGGGAGAGTGACTCGGGGTCTCAATTTTGTTACTTAAGATGATAAGTGAAGTGATAGGTGGATTGACTCAAGTCTAGACATGAGTATAAGGATTAGACCTCTTAACATTCCCATTCAACTGAGAAAAATAATTCCTTGGGTACGAAGGGGGATGGATTTTTTGTGGAGTTAATGGGTTGGTGTTTTATGGCTAATGGTTCTCAAAGATTCGGATGGAATCCCCGCCGATAGCCTCGTCGCCAAACAAAAGGATACGATCAGCGATTCGGTCATATCCGATTAAGGTAATCCACTAGGATAATAGTGAAATTGTGAAGACTGTTTGAGTTGACGTGGATGTGGATCATCCTAAAGATCGATATGAATGAATTTCTGATTAAGACCTTAAGTTTGATGAGAGGTCACGACCATACATCAAAGAATATGTCGGCCCTAAGGACAAGCATGCAAACATATACAAGAAATGCACGGTTGCGTCTAATGATCACCATTTGGTATTTAGCCAAACATTGTTATGACTCATGATTAAGGTCAAGATGATCATAAAGGGGGAATTATGATTACCATCATCCCCTATTCATGGGTCATACTTCAATTTTGGCAATAACACTAATTAGTGATCTTAGACGGTTTATTTTATTATTTTTGATCGAGTTGATTACATTGTGATGAATGGGCTAAGTCATGCTTGAAGCAAATATTATTATTATTCGCACTTTGGAGCTAGTGGTTTTACAAGTACAGGATTATTACAATACAATAAACAAAATGAAATATACAAGGTTTTCCTAAATACAAGAAGTCTAAAGAGAACGTAAATAAAATTCTTCAACACCACGGAGATGAGAAGTGCTCATGATTCAACTTCTTGATAGATCCTTGGCTCGCATTATGATGAACAATGAGTCTTGACTGACCAAACAAAGTCCCGAGTATTTATTTTATTGAAAGGTATCATTAGTTGATTTTTAAAACCAATTTTTGAAAGAGAGATCCCGAAACTAAGTAAGATGAGCGTAAAAATATAAAGAAAATTTATACAATTGGAAAACTTCATAAGAAGATCAGATGTAAAAAATTTATCTTTTTAGAAGCTTTCAAATTGATTTAATAAAGTCTTCAAATGACACTTTTGCACCGCACTTGCCATAATGGATGCCGGTTTCAAAAAATATAACTTTTTCGAGGAAGATCCTATCAAGGTGATTCTAAAGCCTAGAGTTTTATATTTAAGTCTAGTTTCAATGGTAAAAATATGAAAAATAAATTCGCAAGCATGTAAAACTGATAAGTCGAAAACTTAGGCAATGCCCTGATTTATACCATTCTGGATAGTAAGGTATTCATTTATTTATTAAGAAGAAAATAAATCATATCTTAAGAAACTGTATAAACTGGGTTAACTAGACACAAAAAGGAACCAGTATGATTTTTTGTATAATTTTTAAAGCACTTTAAGATATTTTAACAGATTTTTCAACATATATATTCTGATCTGGGCACTGCAGAAATTACAGTTTTGCAATGCTGACTTTAAAAAATCATATCTCTCAAACTATAAGGAGTTAGGAGATAAAATTTACCAATTTAGAAAGATCAGAAAGTCTATTTTATTTCTTATGAAGGACAGTTTTCTAGAAAAAATCGTTTAGATTATAAAAAATTAGAAAAACAGTGACGGTGCCGGTTTTTGGACTGATTAGACCTTCCACCGAAAAAAATATGGTATAAATAGCTCGGGACTTGGATTTGGGTGAGTGACCACTTTCCAGAAAGCTCTTTCATTACTCCATTGAATGACATAAAAATAAAAATTTTTGGAATCGAAATTGTTCCACTAAAGTGCCCTAGAAATATATACAATCTTCCGATTTAAACCACTTTACTCCAAGTTATTATTCTTCATGTTCAATCATAACTTAGCCCATTTTTCTTCATTTTTCAAATATTACGAGAGAAAATAAAAGTGAGGAACATGAGAAGAGAAAATAACACCCAATTTTGCAATCAACTCTCGGATCTCACCGCTCACTCCCGAAAAAAGGAAAACTAGTGTTCCACCCAAATAGGGGAACGGCCGCGCAGACCCTAAAGGGACGGACGGTAAAACCCGGGGCCGAAACCAACCCAGAATCGGCCTAGCCCAAAAAGAGACAAGAAAACACCAAAACATTAGTAGTAATAGATAGTCATGATAGTAAAGGAAAAGAATGATAATAATAGTAACAATAATAGCAATAATGTTAGAGTTAGGTATTAATAAAAATAGTGAACAAAATCAATATAAACAAACAATAAAGTTAGTAACAATAGCAATGATAATGATAAAGTTAGTAATTATAATAATAATAATGTTAAGGTTAGTAGTACTAAAAAAATAACAATAATAATGGATAAGTTAGTGATAATAATGTTAGTAAATGAAATTAAATGAATAATAACAATAATAATGGAGAAGTTAGTGACAAGAATAAATAAATAAATGGGTAGGCAAAAGAAAATAAAGAAATTAAGAAAGAAGAAAATGTCATGTGGGCATGTTTGATCATCATGAAATAAAGAAAGATAAAAGTAGAGAGAAAGAAAATGTAATCTCATTAAACTTAGTGGTAATAAGAAGAATTACCCTCTTGTTTCTTGAGATGAAGAAGATATTTTGACTATGTTGAAAGAAAGCTTGGTTTGTTCAAGATTAGAAAAATTAGAAAGATTAACTTAAACTTAATCAACTCCCAATGGAGTTAATTTTTAGTTAATCAAGTAATTCCTTAGAAAATTAAAAAAAATGGAGAGAGGATTTTGAAGAAGATAGAGACTTTTTTCAAAAAAACCAAGCCCCCTCCACAAGTGATGAGAGGAGGTATTTATAGAAGAAGTAAGGGGATCATCCAAACCCTAAAAATAATAATCAAATGGTAAAAATTTAAATAAAATAAAATGTCAAAATTTACATAGAAGAGACAAAAAGGAGGAGTATGAGGAGGGGAGCATAAACCATAGTGGAGTAGTAAAAAAGGACAACTATAGTGGAGTAGTAAAAAAGGACAAAAAAACAATATGGTTGGTTAAAAAAAGGACAAAATTAATAAGTTTGATTTTTTTTTTTTATAATTTTCTTTTGTTTTGGGCTGCTGCTAGCCACGCCCCCTGAAAAAAAAATTTTAATTTTTGTTTTTTCTCTTTTTTATTCTTTTTATACTCTTTTTTTTTCATACTCTTTTGGACCTTTTGGGTTCTTTTTTTTTTTTGATAATGTATTTTGGGCCTTTTGGGCTTTTTTTTTATCACAATTTGATTGTTATTTTTATATGTTTTTTTTACTAAAAGAAAACATTAATGTTAGTAATAAAATCTTAAATATACAAGGGTCAAAATTTGGTGTCTACAGATTGCCCTCGTTGATTGAGCTTTTGAAAAAGTGATGATCAACGTCATAAGAGACACACAAATTTTGACTCACCAATTAAATTTAGATAAAAAAAAGAAACAATGCGACTGGATCAAATGCATGAGATATAATTTAGGGTCACAAAATAACTTTGAGTTTATCAAACACGACTCAGTGGTCAAAATAACTCAGGGTTAATAAAACTTCGGGTCAATGTAACTTTGGGTCAAATACATACGACTCAAGGTCAAAATAGATACGACTCAGTGGTCAAAATAGATATGACTCGAGGTCAAAATAACTCCGGTTTATGTTTGACTCAGGGCCACAGAATAACTCGGGTTAATTAAATTTGACTCAAGGTCGAAATAATCTTAGATTGCATTTGGCTCGAGGCCAAAACAACTCAGGGTCAAAAATATAATCGTGGATTTCGTTTGACTCAGGGCCAAAAATAACTATGACTCGGTGGTCAAAATAATCATGGATTGCGTTTGACTCAGTGGTCAATAATAACTATGGGTTACGTTTGACTCGGGGTCAAAAATAACTCTAGGTTAAATGAACATGACTCAGGGTCAAAAATAATTTTGGATTACATTTGACTCAGTGGTCAAAAATGACTTTGGATTACGTTTGACTCAGGGCCAAAAATAACTATGACTCAGTGGTCAAAATAATCATAGATTGCGTTTGACTTAGGGTCAACAAATGTGCATGATGATGGTGAAATCATAAAAATCACTTTGAATATTAGGGCACTTGGATGCGAGAAATATTCAAAAATCAAGTACTTAGCTTTGTAACGAGTTCACATTGAGTTTGATTGGCGCTCTATTTTTTTTTTTTACAAAATAGTTGGCTAAGTATCTTAAAAGGAAATGCGTCAAATGACGCGATACATATGGTCACATGACAGCCAAGAGGATATTTCACATGTATTTCTTCGGTATGTTGAAGAGTATTTTTACAATGGATAAAGAGGTGTGTTACATGCCTTTGTACGCTGGATAAGAGAGTGCTTCTTTAGTAGAAGAAATTGAAATGATGCTAGGGTTGAACTCTAACATTCCTTTGATCATCCCCGGGGCTATCATGGATAGGCAAGGGAGTTGGCAGGGGTACTTGGGGTTCCTAGGAATGTTTATAGGAACTATGTGCATGAAAATGTTGTTCTATTAGAGAATGTTCTTGAAGGATTTATACCTACTTATAGGAGTTCATGCGAGATAGAATATAAAGAAATTAGGGAAAATGCATGCCTCTTACCGATCCTTGGGATCTTATTGTTTAGGGGAAAAGTTGGGATGTGTAGCTTGAGATGTCCGGATTTGGTTGCTCCTCTCAGAGAGGAGGGAGATTAGGTCCTATTGTACTAGGAGAGACCTTGCCCGGGTTGGACGCGTGTGTTAATTTATTTTACTTATGTTATTTATTTTATATGTATATTGTTCACTATGGAGTAATGGTTTCATCACATGACGCGTGTATATCCATTCATCCAAAACGTGGGAAATCACTTCCATAAAAGGGGAAATTATATGAAGAAAATCTATTACACATAGAATTTCTTGAGCTGGTCGAGATTGGTAAAATTGGAGAACTCATTCCCATCTAGGTCGACAAGCTTGATTGCACCTGCGGTAGTAATCTCCTTGACCAAATATAGTCCATACCAATTAGGGCGGAACTTGCCCCTAGGATCATGAAGTGGGGCACGACTTTCCTTCATCACAAGGTCGCCCACCTGAATGCCCCTTACTCGGACCTTCTTGTTAAAAGCTCGTGCTATACGTTTCGATATCCTTGGATATGGTGTAAGGCTTCTAGTCTTCGTTCATCTAGGAATGCCAGCTCTTCATACCTTGCTTGATACCATTGATCTTCCGGGAATTCACTTTCAGCCATGACCCTTAACGATTGAATTTCCATCTCAATTGGCAAGCATAGGCTCCATACCATAAACCAAAGCATATGGTGTGGCACCGGTCGGCGTACGAATTGAAGATCGATACCCAAAAAGGGCATAAGGGATTTTTTCTGGCCACTCTCTTGTCTTTTCAGTCATTTTGGACAGGATATTGCGAATGGTTTGGTTGGCAGCCTCAACTCGCCCCATTGGTTTGTGGGCGATAAGGAGATGATTGATGATGCTTGATTTTGTACTTTTGCAAGGTTTGTTTCAAGTCTCCCTCAAATTGTGAACCGTTATCCGAAATCATCTCAAAAGGGACCCCATATCTACAAATGATGTTGTTAATAACAAACTTGGCTACTTGTTTTGCCCCCAACTTGGAAAAAGAAGCGGCTTCAACCCACTTAGAAAAGTAATCTACTGCTACAAGGATGTATTGATGACCGCTAGAGGCTTTTGGTTTGATTTGCCCGATGATGTCGATTCCCCAAGTGGAAAAAGGCCAAGGAGATGTGAGGTTATGAAGCTCAACCGGCGGCATGTGGTTAAGATTGGCAAACATCTCGACATTTTTTACAAGATCGAACAAACTTAAAACAATCACGTTCCATGGTTGTCCAATAATAGCCAAGTCGAAGAATCTTCTTGGCCAGCATTCTTCCATTCATATGTGGTCCATACTTTCCACCGTGAATTTCTTCCATAATCCGTCTTGCCTCCTTCTCACTAATACAAAGCTGAAGTGTTCCATCAAGCATCCTATGATATAAGGTACCTCTATGCATGGTAAATTGAGCAACCAGGCGTCCGATTGCTAGTTGATCCTTCTTAAAACTCCCATTAGGATACTCTCTACTCTCGAGGTATCGTTGAATATCAATAAACCAGGGATCATCACCTCCTTCAATAGTTGTGTCAATATTGTTGCATCACACAATTGGTTGTTGTTGTTCTTCAATTGTCACGGATTGTACCGTAACTCCGGGTTCCCATTTCAGTGTAGACGCCATGGTGGCCAAAGCATCAGTAAAGCGGTTTTGTTCTCGGGGAAGGTGTCGGAAATTGATTTCCTCGAACCGTGAGACTAGCTGTTGAAGGTAATCTGAATATGCCCGGAGTCGCTCATCTTTGACCTTCCACGCCCAAATAGTTTGCGATATGATCGGATTAGAATCTCCATAAACTATCAAGTGCTTAGCGCCACTGCCAAGGCGGCCTTGACTCCATAAATGCAAGGCTTCATATTCCGCAGTTGTTGTTCATAGTGAAAAAGGAAAGTTTTACAAAGAAAAGGAACATGTAACCCATCGGATCCACTAGTAGAACTCCGACACCATTACCCTTTCTATTCGATGCACCGTCAAAATACATTTTCCAACGTGCAACCTCGATTTTGCAGATATGCTCATCGGGAAATTCGTCCGTAAATTCATCTCCGGACATAGGTGCCTCTGCTAACTCATCTCGCAATGGCTCTTCCTTTGACAGATTTTTGAGTAATACAATGAATATCAAATTCGGAGAGTAGAGCATGCCACCTGGCCAACCTTTCACTTTGAATTGGTTTCTCGAATAAATACTTGATTGGGTCCAATCTAGAAACCAAGTAAGTTGTATGCGCTTGTAGGTAATGGCAGAGTTTTTTCATAGCATAAACCAAAGAGATACATGTACGCTCGAGCGGAGAGTATTTGGTCTCATACTTCAAGAGTTTCTTACTTAGGTAGTAGATGGCAACTTCTTTCTTAGTACCTTCTTGGTGTTGTGCTAAAAGAGCCCCCACTGGCGGTCTCCGTGATTGTCAAATATAAGATGAGTGGTTCATTAGGCCGAGGAGGCATCAAAACAGGCGGATTGATGAGGTAGCTTTTTAGAGATTCGAAAGCTTCTTGGCATTTCTCATTCCATTGTTTAGAGCTTCCTTTCTTAAGGAGTCGAAAGATGGGCTCATATTTCATGGTTAGTTGAGATATGAACCGACCGATGTATTGGAGCCGTCCTAGAAACCCACGAATTTATTTCTCGGCTGTGGGAGGGAGAGCTCCATGATTCCCTTGATCTTATCAGGATCCACTTCAATGCCTTTATCGCCGACAACGAAACCCAATAATTTCTCGAGGTAACACCAAATACGCACTTTTGTGGGTTTAATCTTAGCTTAAACTTCCCGATGCGATCAAAAAATTTTCGTAATGCCACAACATGGCTCTCTCGTTCACGACTCTTCACAATCATGTCATCGACGTATACCTCAACAATTTCATGTATTTAATCATGGAGGATAGTAGTTGCTACCCGTTCATAAGTAGCCCCAGCGTTTTTTAACCCGAAAGGCATAACCTTGTAGCGTAAAAATGCCCCATGGGATGATGAAGGAGGTTTTCTTCTTATCCTCTAAGGCCATAAAAATTTGGTTGTACCCGTAAAATCCATCCATGAAGGAGAACATGGCGTGACCTCGCTATATTATCAACCAACATATCAATGTGGGGTAACGGGAAATAATCTTTTGGTGATGCCGTATTCAAATCTCTCGAAGTCAACACACATCCCGATTCGCCCATCTTTCTTTGGAACCACCACAATGTTTGCGAGCCACTCCGGATGTTTCACAACTTTAAGAAATCCTACATCTAATTGCTTTTGAATCTCTTCCTTAACCTTAAGACTAATTTCTGGTTTTATCCTTCGAAGCTTTTGTTGCTTTGGCTTGCTATTTGGGTACAACGGAATATAGTGATCAACGATCTCACAGTCAATACCCGGCATATCAGCATAAGACCATGCAAAAACATCCACATATTCACCGAGTAACGCAATGAGCGATTCTTTTTCCTCTTTAGAAAGAGAAGACCCTATCTTAACCTCCTCGATATCTTGCTCAGTGCCTATATTGATCGTGGCGGGTGTTTCCGCTGGAGTGATGGAAGGTTTGTATGCCTCATATGGGTCATCTTCGGATAAGATCTCATGTTCGGGCACAATATTTTGTACGGATGTATGATCGGGTGATAGGGAAGATTCTGAAATTTCTGATAGGTATAAGTCCTGGATGGTGTAAAGCGAATCATAACTATCTCGTTGATGAAGAAGTTTGGTCTCAGTATCATAGCCGCCTCGACATTGGATGAGTATGGGAAGAAAATGTTACGACAGCTTCACTGTGATCGTTTTTTCATTAGTTGGGGAATAATCTTGTAGGTCCTCTTGTTGTTTGCCGCTGATGAGACACGTGGGGTCAAAGGTGTGTTCTTCCCATCCAGAAAATGGAACATTCTATTAAGGACGCCATATCAAATACTCTCAATCCAATCGGAGCATGACTCTTCCTATTTCTCTAAAAAGTCCAAGTTTTCACCACTTCTTGTTGGATGTTGTTAAAAAATATTTCCAAACCCGGAGAGTTTTCCCGGTATTATGATCATACCAAGGCTCGGGAAAACACAAAACGGTTCACACTCTCCCGGGCGTACAAACCAGCCATTCAAAGTAGTTCGTGATGCCTTCTTTATCTTGTTTGCTTGGTTGGATAAATAACCTAAACCAGCTCGGTCTTTGTTTTCCAATGGTATGATCGGCTCACGAATTCCTTTTCTTCCTTTCCCTAGACCTTGTCCAAGAACGTACCCCATTTTTTGCATCATTGCCTCCCCTTTAGGAAATCTGTTGGAGGTCGTGTGAAGTGATTCTTCACATGAATTGGGTAGTGGTTGACTCTCGAAGGGTAAACTCATCCGAGATAATTTGGGTGTGTTTGTAAGTTTCGGATAAGACGCATGCATGTATGAGATTAAAGGGAAATTCTAAAATGTAGGGAACCTTTTACAAACAGGGTGAGAAATCGTTTTAAAAAATTTATAAAAGTGAATTTTCAAAATGCATTTCCTCATGACCCCAAATTTTATACTCCCTCGTCGAGGTTGTTGTCCTTTGATTCCTTCAAACTTTACTTCCGTGCTCCCGCAAAAATTATTGTCAGTAGAACCATATATATATATATATATATATATATATATATACAATACATATATATATATACATACATATATATATATACATATATATATATATATATATATATATATATATATATATATATATATATATACATACATATATATATATATACATACATATATATATATATATATACATACATATATATATATATATATACATACATATATATATATATATATACATACATATATATATATATATATATATACATATATATATACATATATACATACATATATACATATATATATAAATATATATATATTTTGGACCGAACCCAAAGGCTGCCTACGTATCTCCAAGTGTGTGTAAGGTGTTTTGGTTATGGAAGAAAGGTATATTCAAAATGTGCAAAAAGGAGAATTAGGTCCTTACGTAGTTCTCTCTCTCTCTCTCTCTTTTTTTTTTTTTTTTAGACAGTCAAACCCGTAATGGGTTGCCTACGTACCTCCGCCTCGTATTAGTACAAGTCTTTTACATAATGGGAGTCGAGTACATACAACTTGTGCAAAAAGGAAAATTATACAAAGGGGATCGGACTTTGCGTAGTTCTTACAAGTAATGAGTACATTAACTTGATTGAATTAACTACACGAAATAAAGACTAGAAAATAAAAACGTCTATTAAAGATTTAGCGACCAAGTGTGGTCAAAATCTAGTCCTTTATTATCCTTCAACTTTTGAATCCTCTCACGGAATTCGTGGCGTTCGTCGAAGTGTGACCATGCATCATGTGATAACCATAGAATTTCGATGAAGTAGCCCCATAAGATAGGTTAGGCGCAACCCTCGGTCCAAGAGGATCTAAGGAAGCCTTCTCCTACAATATGGTAAAAGCACGACTCCGAGGGCCATGGACCAAATCCGAGCAAGGACTAAGACGCTTTCCGGAGGATGGTGCAGGTTGGGTGACAATAGGAGCTTGTTGATTAAGGGCATCTTGAAGAGGTCTCCCACTCATAAGGGCTACATCCAATAAATATCCGTCATCCTCCATCTCTCGAAAGATGTTGATATAACCTCCTAGACATCACATCAAAAATGGTTTTCGCAGACTCCGTAGTACCGCATAAATGGATTGTCTCTCGCAGGGTGGATTCATGACCTTGTTGCATTGAGCTTTCCAACGGAAACATAATGTAAGAATGTCTCTGCATACCATTGATAAGTGGCATGTAATTTACACTTCTCTCGGATCCGACTCATCTTTAGTGGTTGCCCAATCAACAAAAGCGGTGCACAGATTTCCCCATGAACTACGAGTTTCATGATTGACTTTGTAAAACCATCGAAGGGCATGACCTTCTAAACTCCTATCAAAAAGTGCTGGATAAAACTCTTCGGATAATCCCGTAGGGTGCATCATTTGTACATAATGGTACAAGTGTACTTCAAGCATCGCCCGAACCATCATACCTTCTAAATTCTGGGGTGACAAAGTCGGAAGGAAGTCGGATCCCGGAAAAAGAATGAGTTTCTTAGTATCAATTGCCTTAAAAATAAGATACTTGGAACTCGTCTCTCTTTGTAACTAGTTCGACTTGCACACGATGAACTTTCACTCTCAACAGGGATAGGATCAGTATTCAGTAAAGATAGCATTGATCATGAACCCATTTAGACGATGACCAAACTCCTCATCCAATTGTAAAACCGGCTTGTTGATAGAAGTGATGGTGAGTATCTCAAGGTCTCCATTAAGGGTAACAACCCCAAACTTTGTAGGGAAACGAACTTTCCGATGCAGCGTGGAGGCAATTGCACCCATCTTATGCAACCATGGTCTTCCTAAAAGCAGGTTAAAGCAGGCAGGATGTCTAGGACCAAAAATTCAACCTCTTCCACGATTGGCCCGAGCTCGACAGGCATCTTAATGGCTCCCAAAACCTCCCTTTTTGAATTGTCATACGACCCGACAATTTGGCTAGATGGTTCCAAATGTTCACGTGAAAATCCCAATTTTGCAAAACTCGAAATGGGCATACATTGATTGCCGATCCATTATCGATGAGCACCCTAGGTACCTTGAAACCATTGCATTCCACCGTTATATGTAAGGAGCTATTGTGGTTTGTCTCTTCCGGGAGATCGGAATCTGTGAACATAATCACTTTAGATGAGCCATGGATTAAACCTACTATTTCATCTCGGAGAAATATCGGGTTCGACGGATACTTCATTCAAGTGGTTCAACACTGCGGCTCTATGAGGTTGGGATGTCATCAATAATCTCCAAATTGATACATTGGCATTGGTTTCTTTCATCCGCTTGATAACATCATCAGCCGGGTCTTGAGTAGCCACTGGTTCTTTTCCCTTTTCTTTTCTCTACAAGGCGGCCAACGGATTATCATCTTCAAGATGTGGAGGCTTGAAATGTCTTCCTGTCCTAGTTAAGTGAGCAACTGTATTCTCCTCCTCATCGCTCAAATCTTGGAGGCAAATGGGCTCGATCATTTCTTGTGGGGTGGTGAAAGAACCTGGTTGATTATCCCTCTCAATAGCAGCCATTACAGATGCATCTTCTTCCTCTTCTTCATGATCAAGCATCGGAAACCCCCATCATAGTCGAGATGACCACATAACCGATTGAATGGATCATTAGGAAACAATTGAGTCTTGATGGGTTTCAGAGTAACTCTCGAGGTGGTGGAATAGTCCACAACCAATGCTTTTGAATCCATAGTGAGGGGTACTTCCCACAACTTAGGGAGCGTAGGAGTAATCAAATCGGTGAAATCGGAGGTGTTGGGGGAGATGCTAATCATGTTAATACCAGAGTTATCATGCTTAGGCAGCGGATTTTTTGTGATGTGGGGCTGGCTTGGGTGGGACTTTGACGCAACCTTGAGTTTTCCAAGCATCTATCAAGTCTTCAATCGCATGTTTTAGTGCTATGCAACCTGTCGTTGTTGTGGCCGGACTTTGATGATACTCACAATGCTCATTGGGGTTGTAGTAAGGACCAGGTTCTTTAGGAGGTGGTCTGGGAGGTAATGGTTGGATCAAATTGGCTTTCACTAGCTTCCTCAAAGCTTGGGTTGGTGTCATCCCTAAGTTGGAGAACTCTCTTCTTGCATTCAATTGGAAGGTGGACTTAGCAGATGATGGAATTCACTTCCACCGCCTTAGTGGGCTCGAGTCCGATTATTGCTGAAATTCTTCTTGTACCGGGGTGGAACAGATGAGGCCGACTCATCTTTCTTTAGTTCCCCTCTATTGATTGCGTCTTCTACCATAGATCCTGTGGCTATGAGGGCTTTAAATGAAGGGAAGTACTGAAAACTCATGTGTCTTTTGAACTCGGTAGAAGATTCTTAACAACCATCTCGCAACTGTTCATCTTCAAGTGGGACGATTCATCATTTTGGCAGCTTTGGCTCTCCATCGAGTGATGTAAGCCGAAAATGTTTCGTCGGACATTTGTTTGGTTGTCTCTAAATCCCTCCTTGTGACGTCGACTTCCTCATTGTACTTATACTGAGCGGTGAATTCTCTAACGATGTCAGCCCAAGTAGCTTTCTTGGAATTTTCCAACCCGAGAAACCATTCGAGGCGGCCCCTATCGTGTATTGTTGAAAAAGTTGAGCCAGTAGTTCTTCCCCGATGCCCCAAGGACTCATTGCCCCAACATACAACTTGAGGAATTTGGTAGGTTGGCCAGCTCCGTCGAACTTTTCTATCTCGTGGCATTTTAAATCCGACCGGAAATCTAGCATTCGGGAAAAGGGTAAGCCCATGAATGTCCAACCGTGGTTCGGCTTTGGTAAGCCCTTTAAGTACCTCCTTCAATTTTTGTACCTCAGCTTCCAACTTCCGGTCACCGATTGCCGAATCATTGTCAAGTATAAATGCTTGCCCTGCGGGTTCTTGGTTTTGTGCAGTTAGGTTGTTCAAAGTTTGCTCAAGATGGTCTTGCCTGTCCAAGATCATCTTCATCATTGTCCGTAATTCATTCATGGGATCTGGTGGGGGATGCGGTGGAGGTTGCTCATTGAAGTCTTCACCGTCTCGCCATGATGTTACTAGAGTTGGAACTTGAAGGGAAAATGGATGTTATCGGGCTCACTACCGGAGACAATCTCACTAATCGAGAAGTGTTACGGAACCACCTGATGGTCCCGCAATGAAATATTTATGTGTGAATGTCTTTGAAGGATAAAGAATGAAAGTAAGTTAATGAAAAATAATTGAAAAAGTAGAAGATATTGTCTAAAATTTGGGAGGATAGAGGAAATTTTAAAATAATAAAATAATTTTGTAAAATGGAAATTTTCCGTAAAATTACACCCTGTTTGCAAAAAGAAGTCCGTTTGTTGGATGGGGATAATGGAAAGATACAACTAAAGATGAAGGGCATGATAATAGGTGTGGATTAGTTGTAGGATAGGAAAGATGAGTAGGAAAATGGTTTCCTTGTTTTTTGAAAGAAAATGAATTTTCTTGAGAAAACATGGATGTATGTATGAACATGATGGTATGACCAAAGGCAAAGTAATCGAACATGGAAGTAATTGTTAGTCAAGCATGCGCTGGTCCATGTGCTCCTAGGGGGTTAACTAAAAGGTGATTCATTTGACTTTCAATTATGTTCAAGTGGCCCCCAGGTAAAGAATACACTCGGGGTGAGTGCGCATGCAGAGCCATTTCCCAAATAGGTAGTGGAGTACATGGAGGCACCCTTAGTATTTTATTGTTATCTATTCATGGTCTTCACTAAGTAAGATTAGAGCCATGCCTAAAATGAAGCTTGAGGTGTGTTGTGTGTGCGGACCGGATTCAAACAAGCACTCCAAACACACATAACACATATATGTACATAATATATATATAAAAACACACGATCAACATTCGGGATGTCTAAAAACAAGGATACAATATAAGTTCAGGTTAAAACCACTTAGAGATGGATAAAAGAAAACCATCAAACTATCCCCAGTGGAGTCGCCAGTCTATGGCGCCCGAAAAATTTATTTCTTTTCTTTGGATGACTAGAGTCGCCACCTTGTTATGACCCAAACAAGGACGGGGTTTTCAATAAAACAGCTTTGAAATTATAGTTTTTCCGAAAAGAAAAAAGAAAAGGTTGACTCCTGTGCCCAAAAGGCAAAAACAAAATAAAAGACTCGATCCGAGAACCCGAGATGGTGGGTTCGGGGTTTTGGTTAGGAAGCACGAACGTCAAGGACTCGCCACTCCCTCCGTTCTAAGAACGGGCTCCTACTAATATATTTGTATCCTTTTTTTTAGACATCCTAAATGTTGATTAACATAGATTCATAAAATAGATTTACAAAAGAAGAGCATAAAAGAAAAACGCATCATTATACACGTAAGCACACACATGCAAGCACACGAATGGAAAACTTAGGGCCAACAGATTCGTTGATGTATGGTGGGTTTGCATTCGGATGAGAGCCAAATTGCTCTACGTACCGATCATCGTAGGACTTGAATCTACTCTCGGATCAAAACCCCACGTAGTTCTAGCAAGGATTCCGTCATGACTCTTGTGAGTTCCACTGAGGGATAGTTAGGGATCATTTCCCTGTTTCATGGTCATGTTAAAAGACTTTAGAGATGACTCATTCCTATAGTCGAGTCAACCCGGTTGAGAAAAGGGAGAGTGACTCAGGGTCTCAACTCTGTTACTTAAGGTGATAAGTGAAGTGATAGGTGGATTGACTCAAGTCTAGGCATGAGTATAAGGATTAGACCTTTTAACATTCCCATTTCAACCGAGAAAATAATTCCTTGGGTACGAAGGGGGATGGATTTTTTTGTGGAGTTAATGGGTTGGTGTTTTATGGCTAATGGTTCTCAAAGATTCAGATGGAATCCCTGCCGATGGCCTGTCACCAAACAAAAGGATACG
>JAITYX010000195.1:0-49407 GCA_021018815.1 Talinum fruticosum | reverse complement strand
AAATAGACAATCCCGACACGTTGTGCGGGGCTAGGTCGAGGTGGAAAAAGCCTTGTTTTTTGGTGATTTGACGTTTTGAAGCTAGGTTACTTTTGTGATTCAAATTTAGGAAAGCCTCGTTTGAATAACCTACAAAAGTAAATCACTTTGGTTCTGAAAGTATAAAATACTTTGGTCCAAGATTATGCACATATAATAATATAATTAAAATAATTAAGTGACTAATTATCCGAGTCAAAAAGAAGTGGAATTTTCCGAGTCAAATATCCATGAAACTCAAATTCCATCTTAGTCGATCTAGAAGCCAATCAAGTCGGATAAAGAATATCGAGTAAACAGACTAGATCTAGACTAAACACAATTCAAACTAAATATGCTGACTTGGAACAATGTAATTCCTTAACCATGAAGTCGGACTCGAGTTTAAGCGCGGAAAAGATAGTGTTTGAATATGCGATAAATCTTAGTGTTGGGTAACTCGGAACCGAGTGTGAAGTAGCATGTAGAAGTATGCTTTCCGAGTCAATCGTAGTCATGCGAAAGCAAGCATAATAGATTCTATAACACTCGGAGGAAATGTTATATCACTCGGAAAAGCTTATAAGATACATAGAATGACTTGAAATCAAAACCTTATGCGAGAAGAGTTCTTATACCGATTCCTGGATGGAACTCGAAACGTGTAAGTATAGAGTCCGAGTCTTCAAACGGTGGACTGGTTGGGCCCTGGTTTTCCTTTTATTTCTTCTAGTTTTCTTTGGTTTGTTTATTTGATGGATAGTCCAACTAGATGGTCCAATATGTATGTCGGTTTTCTTTACTATTATTATTCTACCTCTAAGTGAGCAATAAAGATATGGAAGTATAGCATAACACTTACTTTTATTCAATAATGGTAAGGCTGCTACTTAGCTAAGTACACAGCTAATAAACAGAATTTAATTGCAAGCATACTACTTGTAAAACAAATAAACACTATTCTAAAGAGGCAAAACTAATCCTCCTTTTATTCTATCTCAAACTCGTAAGAATTCGAGTCCTGGTCTATTTCACTTTCTTTCCTTTAGGATCATTAGACTCCGCTTCCTTGTCTCGGGTGCGTTCCCTTAACTCTTGGATTCGTCGGGCTCTTCTTTCTTTATTTTCTTTAGCTTCCATTTCTCTTCGATGAGCGCGTGCAGCCATCCGAGGGTTTACTTCACGAATTTGTAGAGGGGCAGCAGCAGGAACGACTTCTTCATGGTTTAGCTCTCTAAGTTTGAGTGCTTTTCATCGGTCGAGGTTGACTTCTATTATCCACTCTAGATAATAGGGAGAAACAATAGTATTTGTAACTCCATCAGGTGTAAGCACGGTCATAGGAGTCAACAGTTTTGGAAGACCTCTCCAATACTCGGGCCATAACCCAATCCATATAAAGCTACCGTGTCCTCCGAACAAGTCAAAAGTAGCGGGCCAGATGCAATCCGAGTAATCGGTATTACTTGTTCCTTACCCAGTTTCCGCACCACACGACTTGGGAAGTAATAAGTACTGTCCTCCGGGCCCAATGGATGAATGTATGGATGTTGTGAGGAGTGCGTTTTGAATCGGGATACCTTCCAATGCTTAACATACCATAATAGATCATTGGTGTGATTTTTGAGAAATTCTTCCCATCGGGAAGCAGGGCGATCGACTACCGTTGATGTTTGTTTGCGCTTGCAGAATTGGGTTGCTAGTTACGAGTCCAGTCTAGGGGAGCCTCGATGACTTTTAGATGTTCCATTAGGAAGATCCGCATATCACGGATGCGAAATCGGAAATTAGTGTTTTGCATGGTCAAAGTGTAACATTTTTTAGGCCCAACAGGAGTAAAAAAAAAAAGAAAGAAAGAGTAGCATCAACGAAGCGGGAACGAAAGTTAGGTTTTGGGCATAAACTAAAGGCACCTCGGCCTATGGCCGGCGTCGAACTTGTTTCCTTATGGCCGGTGTCGTCGCCTGGTTTACCTTTGTTTGCTTCCGTCTATTGTAGTGCTTACCTACAATAATAGGGGGCTACCGCGAAAATTATGTTCGACGTTAGCCTCAACTCGGTCCAACCCAATAATTGTTTCAACAACTATTAGTAAGGTTAGAGAACAAGTACTCCTCTAACTGTTCCACCAAACTTAGCAGGGACGTTGGTGTCATGTTTTCGGGACCCCTACTAACAGGAATCCCCCTATCGGGCAAGTAATTATAGCTCACCATCTTAGGATAATAATGGCCTCACTATAAGCATACATGTTATGGTAATGTTTCATTAGATTGGTTAAGCTAACCCAATTCCCAATGAGGATCCTCCCCGGATGCTTTTTACTTAGTTTTAGAAGATACTCGGTACTTTTCATGGACATTTTCCGAGGATTTGGGAATAGCTGGTCTTGTTCGCCTAAAACTGCCTAGTATGGCATCGAACTCTTCTGGTAGGGGCACAATTCCTTCTCCCCAAACATAAAAACATGGTGATGGTGATCCTAATAAGCTACAACGACCCTTAAGAAAGGCCAATAAATTTTCACCGATGAATGCTAAAGAGGACATTTAGCCCATAATTGATTAACCCCGACCTATCCATGTTACTCATCTCATGCATCCATCGGGTTAATTCAGTCATAAAATCCATGGTTTTGTGTATAGTCGTAAGAGAAGGATATTTTGCGACTAGGTGAAGGCTTTCGTGTGTATTTCTGGTTCCGCCGAATGGTCGTATTTATAGGCGTTTCTGGAGTTCTTTGAATCCTATTCTGATTGGAGCAACAAGGCAATACAATCCTTATAGGACTTGTACATGGCCAGCGTCGCCCTACCTTAGGCCCCATTTGTTTCGTGTTTTCTTGCAGGCCCGAGCGATCCTTAGTTATTTTATTTCTTGTTCCAGCCCGTGAAGCGCACATAACTTGGACTATGCACTTGAGATTTCTTATTTTTCTTTTTATTATTTTCCTTTAGGGGAATATGGGCTAGTGCCCATTTTTGTTAATTTTCTCTTTGTTATTTTCCTTAAATGTTGTGCATCATATTAAATATAAGAACACATTTTTTAGAATAGAGTCTTGCATTTCATCTCATTGCATAATAGTCTTCATTACAAAATAAATAATATATTAACAAAACGAGCACCCTACAAGAGGTCCATTAATCAGCAGTACCGAAGCAGCAAGGAATCATCTATGTGTCGCCATCAGAGTCATCATCGAAGATGTAATTCCCGAACTACTTCCTTGGTCCCATGACTGAGAAGCCCCATGTGATGGTCCACTACAAGAAGACCGAGGGAAGTAAACAGGGTTGCAAGGGTAGGATGATCAAGCTCTCCTCGGAGAAACCTTGTCCTGCATTGGAAGTACTAGGCCCGAAGCACTAGCTCCTGCCTCGAATGCACTTCTATGATGAGCACGCCGCAAAGAACGTCGTGATGAGCCTTGTCTAGCATTACTACTAGAAGGCATTGGTTGGGATGATGTCTCAAGCGCACCAGGTAGACTACCGGAAGGAGTGGTTCTTGATCGGTGACTCTACAAGATCAAGGAAGTGATTAGCAAATCACTAAAAGTTTAAAGAATTTAGTACAACATTAATTGAAGACTTACTCGAGAAGTAGAGAAAGATCGACCAGTAAAGAATTCTTGATTCCACGAAGAGCCGACTGACATATGATAGATATGGTTCAAGACTGCTCTCGATCGTACTGCAAAGTTTATTTGAGGTTATGAACGAGGAAGAGACTTTTAACTCATAACTCAAAGGAGAAGAGCACATAACTCTTACCCCTCGCCAGTTACTAGGAAAGGGATGCGCAACTCATTCCTCTTCCGGATCTCGGGAATTATGACGAAACGAGGAGGTCCCCGGGCATAGTAACATCCACATTAAGACTCGGGATGTGAATATCAGCAGGAGTGAGCTATAAAAGAAAGATGAGAATTAATTTCCATACAAGAAATTGGAAGTTATAAGAGACGAGTTGAGCACTTACTAGTTGGGTCATGATGCAAGATGCATGATGGGCATAGGAGGTGTGTAAATTCAAAAGGGAGGTAAACAGATACCCAACCATGGCTGTCGCTTGCTCTGCCGAGAGAAACAGAACGGAAATAAAACATGGTCAAAGGAGGATCGATCAGAACAAATGGAGGCCATGTGTTAAACGCAAATTTGAGGAGTAACCCTCTCCCCAAGATAACAACAAAATCCAAAAGGACCTTCAAAGAAGATCCTTCTTTCACTCGGTTCCCGGGCCACAAGGACATTTTGAGGAAGTTGGAGTTGAGCCCAAGGATGGAAGTTGGCCTACATACAAGAAATATCGAGAAATCAGCAAGCAAGAAGGGAAAAACAAGGAAGTGGACAAAAAAATCGTGGATATAAGGGGCTGGACTCCACCACGGGCGGCCCCACAGGCAGTTGTCTAGGCTGTGGGCATGACCAGAATGCTAAACGTGTGTTGAAGAGCTCGTTTGGGCCTATTTTGGAGCAAATTTTGATAGTAGAAGTAAGATATTGAGTCAACGCGGTTGAGGGCTACCCTCAAAAATCCTATCTTATGTATTTTGATTCGTTCAAGATTTATTCTAACCCATGACATGGACGTCGGGAACGCAGGCCGATTCGCCGAGCCGGGCGAGAGATGTGTAAAGTATTCGTACAAACACGGCTACATTTTGACAAATCAAGTAAAGCTTTTTATTCACATGAGATAAAAAGTAAAATATTGAAGAAAAGGTAAATTTGAGTATACCTCGATGGTCTTCCATAAGCTATTCAAAGGAAGATAGTTGGTAGAATCTAGTTCTGGCCTTATATGCCACACACCAGCACGGAGGCCCCTAATGAGGCAAGTATATGACGGAGTACCCCAATTGAGCTCTTTTATTTTATAAAGATCCGCTAGGTTCACCAAATAGTGAACATGAACCTTGGCAGCCTGATCCAAAAAGAGGACCATACTCAAGAGAAGAGCAAGCATGACTCTCACTTGTTGTTGAAGAGAATGTTGAGGCCATAAAGTTTCATCCCTAAAAGCCTCACAAAGAATGGTGTATTTGAAGTGATTATTATATGGAAATATGTCAGCTATGGGACCGAAAAGGTGACGGAGGTGGTCACGGGTTTTGTACAAATTCCAGTCATAAGTTATAGGATCTCCTGAAAAACCTAAACCGGATAAAATAGCGAAATCAAACGGAGTTATTGTCATCTCACTGAAGGGGAGGTAGAATGTATTGGTGGTATCCCAAAATCTCTCACTGATAGCTCTAATAGGATCCCTCTCCCTCCTATCAATGATATGGCATAAAGCGATGTAGATAGGTCCAAACCCAGAATTATACATAATGTTCTTGAGAGGAAAGTGCATCCTCTCACAGGTCTCCATAAACTTCGGGATGGCTCCACTGCTTCTAATTGAGCCTTTCTGCACGACAAAATCCAACAAGATTTTAAAGCTTTACTCTAAATGAGAAAATGAAGAGGTTTAAGCCAATTAGCTTACCGACGAAGAGATGCAAATGAGGAAACATGGTTTTCAGCTTCAACTGGAAGATTACTTGGATCCCAATCATTTTGCGGACACCATTCGCGCTCGAGGAAAGAGTCTTGACTAAGACTATTAGCTCTAGTTCTTCCCACCGGATGAGCCTTTCTTCTAGGCATTTTGGAAAACAAGGAATTCAGCAAAGCAAGGAAATGCAAGATGAGAACAAGAGTACGATGAATAATTGGTGTACAAAATGAAACACACCATGCATCCCTTTTATAAGCAAATCGGTCAAGGCGTTCAAGCATATAAAACAAGGGTCAAGCAATTAATAGGGAACTGAAGGAATCCGGTCAGGCACGCCGGGGCCATGCCTGCCAAAGTCTAGCCGGCTCCGGCCACAAAGCGGCTTGGTATCCAATCGGCGACCGCTTTTGCAGCCTAGCGCACTTCCCTAGTCCGAGTAGTTTTGTCCTCTTGGAGCATGTGATTTTCGTCCCTTATGTATGAAAATGGGAGCTTCTAGGCCCCCAATCAACTTTTCCGAAATAGTTTTTATTAGTCTATTTCGACTAAATTATCTAAGTAAAAACACTGATCTTTTATCAATTCAATTATACACTAAGAAGTATGCTAGCACAACAAATTATTTGGCCAAGCTACGGATCAAAAGACAATCGAAGTTTCAGAATCGAAAGATGCCAAGCTTCAAGCTTTGATTAAACCAAGCTTAAGATCTCTTTACAAAACTTCAGAACACATGCATCGCGATCAAGTTCAGGTTTCACTTTGGAGTTTAGGTTTGACTACAACCAATTCCACGCATCACAAAATGCCTTATAGAAATCGAGGTAAGTATCCCTTTAGTGTTTACTTGACCCTTCATCTTTATAGACTCGGTTAAAGAGGGGGCTAATTGTAGACACCTAAAAATTGTCGTCCTTTATCTCATTATTTTTGTTTTTTTTTTGTCGATCTGATGATGATCCCGAGTCCTGTTTGTTGATTTGGATTTTGAACTGTGATCGATCGGTGCAATATAAGCTAGTAAACCACAAAGAACCCCCATCACCACTTAAATAGCCTTTTTCCTTGGGTCGGTCCACAAATCCTCTGTTATTTCAGACCATCCAAGAGTCGGGCCGAGCCTTTAGAGATTGTGGAGTGCCATGATGTGTGCCGGGAAATTCAAAGTATAGAATACTACATTCTACTCTTGTCCAAGTCGAGACAGGGAGCTGAAGACCCGAAGACGACGTTGAAGCATTGCATTTCATGATCGGGAGTATCAAAGTGCTGCGTTTTGAGCTTCACGAGACAGCCCACACGAGGTTAGAAGCTTTTCCCCTTAAACAATGTCGTGAGGCCGGCGCCCGCCTTCTAGAAGCTTGGTGGAATGCTGCGTTTTGAGCTTGGAGAGTCCTTGAAGACACAACTAGGGCACGAAACCTTAGGAGGGTCTGGTTGGTCGGCACTCGCTTTCTCCCTTTTAACCGGTTCTATCCGGTTTTATCATCTTCTAATCCAATTCTATCTCTTAAGCATTTGGCCCAATTTTCTTTTAGCTGTTTGGATAGCTGAATGGAGGCAAACCTTAGGTCATTTGTGACCTAGGTCTTCTCCTATAAATAGAGACGTATGGCTGTCATTCCCATACGGCTTCCTGCCTTAGCATCACGCTGCAGAAAGTTAACTAGAATACTCTCATATAAACGTTACTCTACCAAAATTTATCTTGAACATTCATCTTTTATACTTATTACCATTGAATCCGTGTAAGGAGCTAAAGAATATTTAATTATTTTGATCTTTGGGCACTCATTCAACTTATCACTACCATACCCTAGACAAGATTCACAAAATAAGCCCTTTTCTTCGGATCGTCACCATTGCATCGAGAGATCCGGCGAAGAGATCCAAATCAGCAAGGTGGGACAACCTGAGGGCCGTATTTCAGCCTTCGAATGGTTATATTTACTTTAGTTTTATTTGCTTTCCGTATTGTGATTTAAGAGACGTAATCGCTTTAATTTCCTCCCGACCGATGCAATCTTTTATTTCCCGTTTTTCTTTCTTTTATCGCTTTCTTTATCGCTTTTCTTTATTGTTTTCCTTGTTATGTTTTTGTTGCTTTAATTTCACTTTGCATGTTGTTTGCTTTCTTTCTTACATATTTATTAACACACTACTCAAACTAGTAATGGTCGTCTTCGGACGGGCGGAACGAAAGGGTTTATCCCTATGTTTCGTACCCTTGCCCCGAATCCAATTCTCGGTTCAAGACCAACGGAGTCATTTTTTAGCTTCTTCTTGTCTTAGTTTTCCCATACTAAGATCGGAAGAGCAAATCTTTATTTTTGTTTTTGTTACTTTTTCTTCCCTACAAACCGACTGGCGACTCCCTTGTTTTATGCTTTATTCTACGCAAATTCGCAACTCTATGTTTTCTGGTTGGAGGAAAAAATGACGTTAGGATTTGAATATACCCAAAGGGAACAAATCAAGGCTGGTTTCACCGAGTCACGGCCTCTGGCCAGCACCCACCTTCCCTAGCTGCAGGCTACGGCCAGCTTCGTGGGATGGTGGTGGTGGCTTCGGTCCATATTGGTGTTTTCACACCAATCGGCCCTAAAGCCCCATGACAGAATCATACTCTAATATCATGTAGTCCTTAATTAGTAAACAATATCCTGAGACTTCTAAAATAATTACTAAAATAAAATGATTAATAAAATCGCCAATCAAATCCGATTTAACTTATTTCTATTTGATTTAATAAAATTTGGAAATCTTAGTAAAAGGTTCATCCCCACATTCCAAAATCGACTTTCTAAACCCATCTTCAAAATCAATCCTTAAAAAGAGAGATCCGACATTAATGGGGAAGCTCGACGGGCCCCGGGCCGACCATGGTTCCTACACAGTCATTCAAGCATGCAAATAAAGACAAGGTGCCATCGAACAATTAGAGATCTATGGTCAAAAGAGGGTTAAGACTAGGTAGGATACATCGTGACTCATAATCCAAGGATTTAGTCTTCTCTGTGGTGCACAGACAAGAAAAAGGCTTTGAATCCTCGGCGCCTCTCGGTAGACCAAGAGCACGTACTATGAGGGAAGAGATGCTGCTTCCGTTGGCAATCAAGCCTAGTTGGGCCCCGCCTAGGTTGTAGTACGATCCTCTTACTAGAATTTTTTAACAAGGGGTAAAACCTAATGGTCCAACAATAGTAATAAACTATGTTCAAAGGTTGCTAAATGCAAGATGCCTAATGTAAATGCATTATTTAAACTCATTACTCAAATTTTCAAGTCTTGCCCTCTTAATAAGTTATTTATCCCAAGTGGAGTCGCCACTATAGGATCCACGTCCACGGGACTCGACCGAACTCGGGTTTTAGAAAATTTAAAGAATGATTTAGGGCTTTGAAGATGTTTTGTAAATGTAGGGATGAAACTTTTATTAAGATTTTCGAGTTTTATTAAATCACGTTAAAACGAGTTAAATAATATTGAGCGGCGGTTTTATTAATTATTTTATTTTAGAAATTATTTACGGAAGTCCCAGGATATTATTTCCTAAGTGAGCAATAAATAAGATTAGGGTTCCTGTTTACGCCATGAGGCTTTAGGGCTAAACTAGTGTGAAAACACCGGTTTGGACCCGAGCCTCGCTCGCTTACCACTCGGTGCGGGGGCAACCTGCACTCAATGGTGGCCGGCGTCGGCCAAGGACCAAGGTTGAGATAGTCGGCCTCGGCCTTCGGCCTGGCTTAATAGATCAAGAACCTTTTTTTCTTATTGTTCAATAAGAAATAGCTAGGAAGCAAATCTAGAAGAAATAAATCAAAAATGAGTCGCCGAGTCAATTTTTAGGAAAGAAAAACTAACAAAAACAAAAGTAAAATTTACCCTTCCAATCTTAGTACAGGAAAAACTAAGACTGAAAAAGATAAAAAATTTACTCTAACGGTTTTGGAACCAAGAATCGGATTCGGGGTGAGGGTACAAAACGTAGGGATAAGCCATTCTGTTTCGCTTGTCAAACGATGTCCATTACTAGTTCGAGTATTGAATTAAAATAATATATCAAACACAAGCACACAACATGTGATATGAAAGTTAAAGCAACCATAACATGTATGAAAGCGATAAAAAGTAAATAACTTAAAATTGATCAAAGAAAGCAATAATGAAAAGAAAAGAAAAACGAAAAGAAAAGAAAACGAAAAAAAAAGGATCACATCGGACGGGGAGGAATTAAAAGCGATACATTTTCTCCACAACACTGAAAATGAAAAAGCATAACATAAATAATTTAACCATTGTGAAGATCGAATCGGTGCCCTCGGATTGTCCCACCTACTGATCCGGATCCGGTGATACGACGATAGCGAGTAGAGAAAGGCTTTTTGTATGTTTTGAGTGTAGGTAGGTAAAGGATGTATGAAAGATGGAGTTTTTAGGTTCAGGTGTTGGTTGGAAAGGAGAGTAGAATAGTAATATGCTGAAAAGGGACCAAGAGATCATAATACAAAGAGGAGTATTCAGTAGCTCTTAATCGGGTTTCAACGAGCATGACACCGAGGGATGAGCAATTGCTGAAATGAGAGCCGTAACACCCTACTTTAAATCTTAAATTCTCAGTTTGATTATTTTGATCTACTTGGTTATTAATCTTGTTCGTATAGTATCATATCTAAGAGGTAGTGTTTAAACTATCATTATTTTCTCGCTGAAGTTATGCCTTTCATCAAAATGGGTAGAATGTTAGTCAAACACCTCTATCTAACTCCTAAGACTGCCTAGTTAGTTGCCTATCTCGGATCCCTTAAAATTACTAAGTTTTGATCTCGAGGCATACATTTAGAGTTATATGATAATAGGCTATCTTGATCTGATCTATCGTTATGAGAAATTAGTCTAAACTCAATATCTTTGATTGGTTACATTATCTTATCTATCACATCATTTATTCATGCGTACTTTCCATCCGTTATGTTATTTCCTTATTTATCATTCTATCTATCTGCATTTTATGAAAAGATTTTTTGGTAAGTCAAATACTATAATTCTTGCCTTTTATTTAGAAAATATCTTGGCAAAATTATCTTATCTTTCACCCAGATTTTTATGTCTATTTGTTTTTAAAAGTTCCCTTATCAACCTGAGGCAACAATTCTTAGGTCGAAGTTCTCTTATCTAATCTAATACTTCCAAGCTGAAGTTACGTTATCGACTTGGGACAACCGAGTTTAAGTTACCTTATCAACTCAACCAAGCAAAGAATTGAATGGAATATATATAATGGTTATAAGATTTTTAACTAAGGATAATAACTCATAAAGATAAGAATAGAGAATATGAGTTGTATGCTAGAAAAATATATTTAGTTGAGTCTATCTTTCTCTTTCATTCATCGACAGATAAAATATTGTGTTAAGGCTTCTTTAACTAGTCTACCTTGAAGAGGAGCATTTGAGTCTTCAACATCTTTCTATCGAAACTTCGAGTCAACTAGCCATTGCAATGGATAGTCCGATGACTCAATTTCTAGACCATCTTGAACTTTTGTGCCTTGGTCCTAACTTCCAACAACGCTTTTACAACTTTTGTAAACTGGTAAATCAGATAGAAAAGAACGTTAGACTCAAAAATAATAATTTACACAAAACAACAACAAACAAGGTTATCAATCGGTTATGTGCAAATTGCTTTTTATCCGACAAAGTTTTAAGGGTAATAAGCCTTTGTTTTTGCTTTTCTTTGTGATAAATCAAATCTAGAAAACCTTCAAAAAACAATAAAGGATGGTTATAAAGGATAAGAATACTTTGGTCAATGATTAGATTAGGATTAGTCCAAATAAACTATTTAGTGATTAATAATCTTTATTCTATTACTAAGTCTAATATTCAATATGTTCAAATTCCAAATATGTAAAAACTTAAATAATAAGTTCAACATTAATGGGTACATGAGTTATTTAGACATTTTACAACTACCCAACTTAGGAAAAATATAGCGTAAAACATTATGGATAGTAAAGAATTAAAGCGATTAATTCCAAGTCAGTTAGTGATATTTGCCATGATAGAATAGACATGTTAAAGATAAAAAATATTAGATGAATATGATAACTAAGTCTAACTATGGAGGTCAATCAACGAGAACCGAGCGAGTCAATTAGGCTCTGTTTGGTGACTCGACTCAATTTCTACTTTTGAAGAAGAATTGAGTTTAAGACTTTGTCATGTAATCTATTAAAGCATAAGTTTTGACTCACTCATGGATATGTCATATTGAGTTAGATCATTTTCATAGCATATGACTTAGTTTAATGAAGTTCTTTTAGGATACATCTTGGTTAATCATAAAATTTGGATGAATAACTTGATTCAAAATATGTTAGGGGTTAGTTAGTTATACCTAAATCTACAGTTGTTTTGTTTTATTATTTTATTACATAGTCATATTAACAAGCTAGAAGAATATACATATATATATATATATATTAATATATTTCCAATCCACCATAAAAGTTTTTTAGAAAAACATTGTGAATGTAATTAGTCACACTTTAGTCCTGCAGACATATTACGAAAAGCTACAAAAAAAAAAAAAAAACAAAACACTTTTTTAAAAAAAAGTATTAACAGCTCAAGCAATCCTTAATTGTATGAAAACTCTTAAGATCATGGGTGTCCATGACTGGAGTGTAAGTGTATAGCCGGGACACTTCTAAGACATTAGCTAGGCTTAGCTAGCTGCCTGAATAAATCATTATAGGAGTATATCCTACATGAGTTATTCAATAAATACTATTTAATTACAAGCAGAAATCTTCGTGATCGATACATGATGAACACATCATTATCATCAAGCCTTATTAAACTATTCATGATTAGACACTTTTTTTTTTTTCTGTGTTGACTTGCTAATTCATCTACAATAACTATTATATATATATATATTAAAAGTTAAGTTGAAATAATATACGAGCGACACCTACGATGTCAGGTAGACGTCAGGTAAAATACCAAATAGGTAGATTTAATGAAATTTTTCACTATGCATGACACACATATTTGATCTTTTTAACCAATTGTGTTTGTTGTAGAAGCTGCTTTAAATTACAAAACACATTCTAAAGGCCAAATAGATTTGTGACTTTTTTTTCGTTGGTAAATGTGAGGTTACCTAACCGAGTCCCTATCTCAAAGGTAATTCTAATTGGGCTCGAAGGTCCAAGGAAATAGGGGATACCAAGGTCAGGCTAACCCACAACTTATTTCAGTTTCTTTGCATAACTTGTAAAGAAATTGTCTCCTCCAACATTTAAACCCCGGTGGACGGAATGGAAGTATGGAGCGCTTGTCACTAGGTCAACACTTACTGAGTAATGGAGTTATGACTTATGAGCTTCATAATTAATTAAAATAGAAAAAAGTAAAGAGACATATTTATTTACTGTTTATAATAAAATATATAATCTAATATATCAATTTATAATTATTATTTAAAAAAATAACTATTTTTTAACTTATAATTAATTTTTATTGTTATAAATTAATTAGAAATAAGAAAATTAAAAAATTATTAAATTGTTAAAAATTTAATTAATTTTATTATATAGTAAGGGGTATAATCTAGTAAATATAATGGCTTTTACATATTATTACCATGCATGCGTAAAACTCAATTGTTGATAATCAAACGTTTAAGAGTTGCAGAGGTGCAACTAAAATAATGAAAGAGGTCATCAATATCGACAAAATTTGGATTGATTTTTATAAGAAATAAAACTCCGATAATTAGGAAGATTAATAGGAGTATGAAAAAGGAGTTTGTGAATAAGAGACAAGCTTAGGTATGTTGTTTCTTGTTTCTTAATAAAACCGAGTATGGTTATTAGTCATTATAACAGTGTTAATAAATTTATCTTACTTTTTGTAGTTTAGCTTAGTGGATATTATTATTAGTAGCTGCCACTTTTGCGTCTTTTTTCGAGCTTTAACCAACTAATGACATGATAAAAGAAAAAAAGAGTTTGATAAGTGCAAGGGTTAAATTATTTTAAATTGAATTAATTTTTTTTCAAGAAAAGTGTTTTAAGTTCTATGTGGACTTATTCTTGATATTCACTTGAGGCTTTCAAATACATTTATATTCATGCATGCTTATTTGGAATAATATTAATCTTTAAATAAGGGACAACCAAAATATTTTTCAAACTTTTAGTGTATATAAGGCACAATAAATAGAAATTCAAATTTAAACTTTTAATAATGATTTTTAAATACTTTTATAGGTGTGTTCGCTGACAACTACCCCAGATAAACAGCATGACCTTATGCATTCTAATTTTCTGATTGGGATAAATCAGTTCATTTAAAATGACGATGTTTCTAAAGATGGTATTAGGAATTTGGATTAAACCTTCATCTTTATTAATTCTAGTGGTTGTCCTTCTAAAAACAAAGAACTAAGAGTTGTGTAAAGGCCACAATCATGACATCCGGACCAATTAAACTTAACCACGAGTATTTGAACTCTACGAATGAGTTTAACATGGGTTAATTAATTAATAAGCAACATCACTTAAAAATGCCACTCCTTTTACTAGGACCATGTCAAAGAATCTTGCCACATAACATGGGAATGAATATAATGGGTCACTCAAACGCCCCATAATGATTTGAAAAATAATGGGGGCTTTTATTTTGTTAGTAATCGGTCAGTTAACTAGACAACTTAGTGGTGAGCTACTAGTCTTTTGTATTTTTAATATGTACTACTCAATTAGGAGACTTAAAATTAGTGGTACACTACTAGTCTTTGTTAGTAGTGCACTTGCACATACTCTTTGAGTTTTGCCCTGTTCAGTACTGACTGGTCCGGTGTACTTTGCTACATCCTAATGAGAGAGAGAGAGATGCTAATTTGTCATTTGTCAATGTGTTTAGTGTAGAATGAAAATCAACCATTCAAAGGGTTCAGCAATTGCTTTATTTACAAGTTGAGTAGAGTCATCGTCATGCATTTAGAGATGGCTATTGGACAGAAATAGCCCGAATTAGTGTAGATTTAATAAAGTCTTAGACCCAAATTGACCAAATTTGTAGATTTAATGAAGCCTTCGACAAACATAGACCTAATTAGTATTATGCCTTTGTCCAATTTTATGAAACATTGATCACTTGTTTAAAAAAGCGCAGGTATAATGATTGTTACAAAATGGCAACTATGGTAAGCACAATAACTTTTGCGATATGGACCGTACAAGTCTTTTGAGTTAATGTCAACCATTCAATTTTTTAATTTTTAATTTGATTTAAAATTTTTTTAATAAATTTATAAAAATATAATAAAATCAATAAAACTATTTTTCTATAGTATGTGTTTGGATCAATCCCCCTCCCTGAATTCCCACCCCAACTTCTTCAAAGAAGCGTCCGTCATCAATATTTTTTCCGGCGACACCGATGTTTTTTTCCGACGATCACCAAAAAGACTCCACCGTATTTCCGGCAACACCGATGTTTTTTTCCGACGATCACCAAAAATACTCGACCGTAGAACGCCCCCAGCCCAATCCGACCTCTTTCTACCCTCATTTATCTCATATGAAAGAATCTAGGATTCCGGATCTCCACGCCCTGCCCTCCGTCGACTGCAAGCCCGATGGCCTGTGAGGTTGTCGATTCCGATGCCCACGATGACGAATAGAATCGTGGTTGTGCTTGTTGCCAGGTTCTGTATTTTTGCCAAATTTGATGTCGGATCTCCAAATTTTCCGGTGAGATACGACCCTCCCTTTGTTGTTGAGCCCGAGGGTTTTATGTGAATTTTTTGTCCAATATCAGAATGTCTATATCTAACAAGTAGCTGAGATGAAATGAATACACTAAGGCAGGGGATAGAATTAGATCTTCCAACCTGCAAACTGATTACATTGGAGGCAAAAGATGGAAATGACTATACAAGATGGAAATTTTGGTTTGGTTCTTCAAATCATATGTTGAATTTAGAAATATGATATTTCAATTGTCACTCACGGTGGCCACTGAGTAGAGACACAAATCGGAAAGCCTTTTATGGCCTTGCTGAAAAATTGAGGGTCAACCTTGCCGAAAAATTGAGGGTCAACCTCGCCGGAAAATGAATTGAGTATTGGCTAGAAAAATGGACTGCTATGGCCCTTGTCAGTTCACGTTGTTGTTGGTGTTTCTTAATTTTGCCGACTTCAATGAAATTAATTTACATCCCAAACATCACTCAAAAGAATATTTATTTATTTATTTATTTATTGATATTTTATAAGAAATTATTTAATTTCAATCAAATTTAAATAAATCAATGGATGAAATTAAATCAAGACATACATATAGTTAATATTGCAAGAGGTATCATGGTTACCATACCTACCCATTTAGGCCCACCACATCACCTGTAGTATGTTTAAAAGGTGGTTTTGTTTCAATTTTGCTTTATTGTGGTTATGTCATCCAACAGGAAATATTGGCCAACAAATAGACCAGACCTAGGCGGTTAACAAACTAAATCTAGAACCAAAAAAAAATTAATGGTTTAACTTTTCCTTTGGGTATTGCTACTTTTTACGAAATAATTAATTTTCCAAAACTTTTTATCGTAATTTTTTAATTATTTTTATTTTCTGAATTATAAATATTTGAAACTGTTTCAAAATGTTTTCAAAACGTAGTTTACGTTAACTTTTAAAAAATTCGAAATCCTTACCCACAAGCCAAACCAATTCTGCCTAGTTCAATCATTGGCTGGTTTGGTTCATTAATTCGAAACCAGCGCCCGAACCGATCCGAACTTCCATGGCTAAGTTACTCATGCTTGAGCAGTTTGAGTTACCAATACTTTAGAAAAAGAAGAAAGAAGAGAGAATTGTGTCTTTTTTAACATTTTATTTGTCAAAGCACAAACTAAAGAATGGATTAATTATGAGCAGCTATTTTTTCCCCTTCCTTAATAAGTTGTTGGGGTTTATGGAACCTAATTGGTTGTTTGGGTTTATGAGCGGATATTTCTTCCCCTTCATTTTATTTCGGTTGCGACGCTTTATCTTTTGTCCATTTTGTGCGTTTTCTTGTTTTTAATTCATAGTTGTGTCTACAAATGACTTAGAAACCTTCTTTAGCGTGTGTAGCACCAAGCGTAGCCATTGTAATAGCATCATCTTGTAATAGCAACATCTTATAAGGCTACCAAGTCCAAGTGCATATTGGTGGTTTTTCCCAATTTTAGGTTTTCCATGAAAAATTCTTGTGCCTCTTAATCCTAAGAACTAGTATGAGAGAGAGAAAGTTTGGTTAGAGAGTTCATATCAAACAAGGAGGGAGAAAAAGTGAAGATTGATCGATTCGACGGAAATGATTTTACATTTCGGAACATGCAGATAGAGGATTTGTTGTACCAGGAGGAGTTGTATGAACCTTTGGGAGAGAAATCAGGAACCATGGAGAAAAAGGAGAGGGATCTTCTTGATCAGCAAGTGTTGGGAACAGTGGAGATTGACGTTGGCTAGAAAGGTCATCTTCAACGTGATGGATCAAAAGACAATGAAGTGGTTGCTTAAAGCTCTATGAAATATGTATAAGAAGCCTTTCATGATAAATAATGTATATTTGATGTGTCGTTTATTTGATCTTAAAATGATTGATAGCACTAGTGTTACGGATCACATTAAAGATTTTAACATGATAATATTCGAGTATTGTTTCAAGTGAAAATCGGCTTTGATGATGAGGTCAAGGCCTTAATTTTATTGTCTTCTTTACCCGAGTCGTAGAACTCGTAGTTTATACTAATAGTAGTGCTAGAGGGTCTAATGCACTCAATAATATGATGAAATTTGAGATTTAATCTTGAGCGGAAGTATCCACAAGAAAATTTTGGGGAAGTCATCGAGAGGTGCGTTGAATGTTAGAGGAAGGGGAAAACATGAGAATTTTGGAGATCGACCAAAGTCCAAAGTAAGGGATAAATCTCAAAATCCGGGGAGGTTGTGTGTTGGGGTAATGGTGATAAGGGGAATTTTAAGAAAAATTTTCTAAAAGAAATGAAGACCGAGATTCAATGAATTCTATTAAAGATGTAAGTGATGCTCTTGTCCGAGTATAGAAAGTCCTATTGAGTCTTGAATTGTGAATCACGGTGCATAATTTCATTCCTCGTCTAGTATAAAATTGTTCCACAATTTTGTTGATGAAAATTTTGACGAGGTGTACATTGGTAATGGGAAAATTTTGAATATATTAGGGAAACTGGATGTGAAAATTTAAAAACTTCTAGTGGGGGTTTTGGAAGCCGCAATGTACTAAGTTTGTTTCGTGCTTGCAAAGAATTTGATTTATGTGAGTCAATTGGATTAGACAGGTTATCTAATTCAAAATTGTGAAAGGACCATTGGTTGCAACCAAGGGTGTGAAGTCTAGCTTGTTATACTCTATTAAAAGGTGCACTAATTTATTTACAAATGTCAAAGTCAATTGTTCCAATGGGAGTCTATGGCATTATACTTGGTATTAAAAAGGGTTCTGTTGAAGTGGGAGTTAGTAAGGGTGGCGAAAAATTTGTTGGGTTTGTAAATGGGTAACTGGTTGCTCCACGTGATGAGTTGTAAGAACCGTGTATGATGAGAAAGATAATAATGTCAACAAAAGGTCAAACCTAAAGGCATACACTTTCTGTTCATTATGTTTTATTGATCGATAACGATTAGCTAGTGTTGCATGGTAAATTCATGCATGAAGTTGATTAATTATAGTTGGAGCTTGCTTTAAATGATGGTGGACTTGAGAAGATTTTGGGTAGCGGGAGGGGTAGCGGGATTCCGACGAACATGCTAGCCTAAGGAGATAATGCCGGAATGTTGAGGTTGTGCAAAGCCTTTGTTGGTTTCTCTCGATGATAGGGTCGGGTTCATGTACTAGATGGGTGTTTAGCGACAAGGAAGGTGAGTCATTACTCTCCAAATGTGAGATTGTTGGGTTTTATGGAGACAAATGAGATGTTTGGGCTCGGCAATCACAAGCTAGGGGTGACACGACTCGTGCAACCAAAGCATGACCGAGCCACGGCAAGGAGCAAGCTGAATATGCAAAGGTGAAGGAGATAAATGCTTGGCATGACAGTGATCGTGCTAAGCATATGGCACGCCCGTGCGTGCCATGGGATTTTGGCCCCAATGGTTTCTTTTATTCATTTTGTGCATCTTGCTTGTACTTAAGTCATAGTTATGTTTATATATGACTCGAGAAACCTTCTTTAGACTGTGTAGCAGCAAGTCTAGCCATTCTAATAGCAACCTCTTGTAAAGCTACCAAGTGTAGTGCATTTTCGTGGGTTTTTTCGATTTTGGGTTTTCCATGTGAAAATTCCCGTGTCCCTTTTTTCATGTGTCTTATTTATTGTTTGTGAGTGTCACTCTCGATCCTAATGTAAGTAACACTAAGGGATATTTGGAATGAAGGTAAGGGACAGTTGAGGGGGTTATTAAATGTACTTATCTTTTTATTTGTTTACTTGAGAATTTTCGTAGAACGCAATTTGTAGGTCCTATGTAATACCGTCTCGCTTAAAAGTTTATTGTGAGATGAAAATATTTAAGGTGATTTAAAATACATAGAGGGTGACTAATAATTCATTTAGGGTTAACTCTAATAAAAGTCATATCTTAATAAATTATTAATATCTCCCTAATTATAAGGTCACTCTAGTATGAGCTGTTAGTCATATGAAAACAATATAAAAAGTCACTTCGAACCAATTCCGTCTTACAATAACTTTTATTTGAGATGGTCTTGTATAAGAGTACTAATCTCTCCCTAATTATATATATATATATATATATATATATATATATATATATATAGATAAAAGAAACTCTTTCTCTAATTGTCACATATTAATCGCTCACATTAATTTTTTTTTATTTTCTATTTTTAATAACCATTATTAGAAATTTCTTGACATATTATTTTGATTTCTTTTTTTTGCTCCTCTAATGTTCTTACTTTTGCCTTTCAAATTTTGCAAAAAGAATACAGAAATAAAAGATTATAATTTCTAATATTTCAAAAATTTGGCAACGACTCCTAACACTAAAGCTTTATTTGGACTTAGGAAAATAGCTTGGAAAGAAAAAATTTTGGAAAATTACTTTTTTTCCTTTGTTTGGATTAAAGAAAAAGAGATGGAAAAAAACTTAAAAGAAAAATATGGAAAAAGGTCAGGAAAGTTAGTGTAAAATTTTTTCTCCACAAAAACATAAGGAAAATCGGTGGAAAATGAACTTAGGGCCTCCCAAGCTCCCGTTCGCTCTTCGCTCTTAGCTCTTCACTCTGTCATCTCGGGCACTCCTCTTCTCTCCACTAGAGTGCTTCTGCGTCGGCGTTAAGGAGGCCTCCTCGAGCCCCTTTCCTCTCACTTTCGCTTGCCTCAACCGAGCTCTTGCTTCTCCTCGGGCTCTCATCTCCTCGCTCTCCTCATCTTCTTCTCTCGTTGGCGTTCTCTCCGCTCGCGATCTCTCTCCTTCGGCATCCTCTTTCATCTGGTAAATATGTCGCTCTCTCTCCCTCTCTCTATCTCTCTCTCTCCCTCCCACTCTAGTAACCCATCCCTTCTCATATGTCGAAAACTAGAGTTTTAGAGTTAAATTTGGATTCAAGCGTTTTTGGGTTGATTTGGACAAATTTTGTGAATTTGTGGGAATTTGATGTTGTGTATTTGTGATTGAGTGGATTTATCCATCCGGGTTGGTTCAATTTCTGTAGATAGCTATACTTTGTGTAGATGAAAAGTATTGTTTTCATCCTTGAGAAATGAGAACATCTTGTTTGTGCTTGAATGCTCGATATTCCAAAGATGTGACATTTTCCGTATCTAGAGACCCGAAATTATTCTACGTTTTCCATTGTGGTGTGTCCTTGTGTGAATTTTCCTGGTAGTGTCCTTGGGTTGGGACAAAACTAGAATGTACTTGAGAATTTCTGCTAAATCATTTTCTCGTAATAAGCCTCTTGTTTCCTTTGCGAATAAATGGGGTTAAGAGAGACCCGAAAAATCTGCTTGTTTGGACTTCTTACTTGGCCATTTTTGGAATTGAGATATTTGTTTTGGATCCTTCATGAGGTGGGTTATGCTTTGTTTGGGATTTAAAGTGGGCGTTTTATATATAGTGAATATAGGTAGTTAGATGCATGATTGAGATATTTAGCCAATTTAGACAAGAAGATACTAAAGAGGATGCATAATGTGATTGCTGTAGTACTATCTCCCATATGCAGTTGACCAGTTGCACAGACTTGAGGTTGTAGAGCAGCTTCCTCCTTGCCTCCGAACACATTAATTGAAGTGATGAAATCAAACTATAATCCTTTATGAAGAGGAGTACTATCTCTCATGGAAGTAGCCTCAAACCTATAACAAAACTTTAGACAATACACAAGAGGCTACAAAGGAGTCTCTTTGTATTGGTAGCATCTTGGGATTGAAGGTGAGTCATAATGAGAAAAGCTGCTATTGCTAGAATCACAAAGACATTGAAGAAGGCTAGAATACCATCAAAGCCTTAATCAACACAAAGCAATGAGTGTGTGCGATTCACAACAATGAAGGTGGCTACCTGGAATATTGGAGGGCGATGCCGACAAAGGCACCAATCGAGAGCTAGATTTGGGTGTTGAGGGGCTGGACTTCTTGGTTGCCGACGGCGGGTCGTTGATTTCATTCTCGTAGTTGATCATCCTGATTTGGTAACTGTCATTTTGGAGGTGGAAAAGGTGAGGAGAAAGGTCCAATGGAGAATGATAATATGGAAGCCATAGAGGGATTTCACCGCCAATTTTCATGGTGCTGATGCGGAAGAAGGTGTATCTCAAAATTCATCTCTCGTACTTGGTCGGGGAACTCAATCTCTTCAGTTCTTGGACTCACGCTTTTTATAACTTCCTTCGGGCTCTTGGTTTCAGTACAAGACAAATTAAGTGGTAGATTTGTAGTATCCAAAGGTGTTTATAGAGAATATGTTGTAAGTGATTAGTTTAGTCATAGTTAATTTACATTATTGGTATGAGAGCTTGTATACAATAGCTTAATAAAGTTAGAAACTTACTAGATTAGTTTTTTTAATTTTTCCAATCAATTTTCCGACTTCTAAACAATGGAAAAAATTTTAGTTGGAAAATCAATTTTTTTTCCTTGTGTTTTTCTCTAATCCAAACAACGGAAAAAAATAAGTTTCTCTCAACTTTTTTCCTTCTCTTTTTTTTTCCTCTCGAATTTTCTGTCCAACCTACTTTCCTCGGTCCAAACAGAGCCTAAAGTGATTATTAGGTGTAGTTTTTTGTATTATAAGGTGGGATAGACATGTTAAAAAATATGGTGCCAAAAATATACTATTAAATAGTTTTTAGTGTTTATATTTAATAAAAATTAATTTGTAATACACACAACTTACAAAAGATTGAAATATTTTTAATAAAGGAATTGTTACAATTTTTAATGAACATGAGGTAAGAATATGTATTGTTTAAGACTTAAAAAAAGGTAGATCCCATGTATTTTTACACACTTAGAACATGTCGTCCTTATCTATTTTATTTATTCTCGTGAGTATGATGATGAAAACTCAGCCTCGTTTGCAAGTTTCGGTTGAGATCGGACTAAACAGAGTGGAAAAAACCAGTTTAGTCCACAAAAAGCCAATATGCACAACAAAACAGTCCAAAGTTATTTTCTTTGGGGCAAGTTAGCCTACAAATCAATTTCCCAGGCAGCCCAAACTATGCTTGGACTCCCAAGCCGAGTACCGAACTAGCGCTAGGGCGCAAATCTACCAAAGCATAGTGTTTTGTCCTTTCAATATCTCAGCTGGCATGCTTTCCCATATCACTAAACGAGGTCGTTTCATTCGACGCTAGCCCACAGGACGCTCCGAACAAGGTGTTGTTTCGTTCAATCAATTGTGCAACTAAAACCCTAGAATTCAAGGTGGGTAATTCAACTCTTGAATTAATAGAATTAGTGGATTGATTTAGTATGTTAATTAGTTCCCCATGTAATTGAATTTTAATTGAAGTGGTTAAGTTGTTGACTTATGTCAAATTATGGAATAAGCTAACCTTTAGAGTAACTTTGAATTAAGAAACGAAATTAGTGCGTTCGCTAGTCACATGAAATTATGGGAATTGAATCGAGAGTAACAATTTGCGATGAGTTACGACTCCTTTGGTTAAAATGTTAACTATTTGTGGTTATTGTAGCTTGTGTAAACTAAATTAGTGAATTGAAAGGTTTGGGATATACAATATGTAAGTTCGAATCGAACATGGCAGTTTGTGATGAGTTGTGATAGTTTGGGCTAAATTATAATCGTTTGTAATTATGTTTAGCTTTACCGCTTGTGGTTATTATAGCTCGGGGAGTTTTGATTCTTGAGTTTTTTATGCTTGCAACCGAGTCGAGTTTAATGGGAAACAAATGTTTTATGTATAAAAAGGTAGTGTGAATTTGGAGTACAGGGGAGGTATGTATCCATATTGATCGATGTACAATTGAAGTCCGAAAGTAACACATTAGTGATTCTTGGGCTGAATACGGTTTGTGACTATTTATGGTTATTAAGTTTCAAGTAACATTGAATCAACAAAAAGGCAGCTTTGGAGGACATTACATGAGAAAATATACTTAGTAACAATTCCAAATGATTTGGGATTAATTGTGGCTTCGAAAATGGAATGAGGCAAAATTACGTATACAAGAATGTGACATTCTTACTTGAGTAGGATATGATGAATATAAGTAGGTACTAAATACTTGAGTAAATGTGCTGGCTTGGGATGTTCAATTTTAATATGGAGATGCTTAGCTTGTAAAGTGACTCGATCCCTAATGATGCTAAAGAAGTTAGTTTTGAAGAGAGTTAAATGTTTAACGCAAAACTATCCTTGAATATGATTTCTTGATAATCTGTTATTGAAACTTTAAAATATGTTTTAAAGAAGTGAAATTAATTTGAGAAACTAAATTTAAAAAGGTGACAAATTATGATATGCCTTCTATTGCATTAAACCGATTTGAGAAACTAAGTTTGGAAGAGTGGAAAATTGTGCTATGTCTTCTATTGTGTGGAATTGATTTGAGATTTTGGTTTAAAACCAAGTTTGATGAGTGATTGTTATCACTTTGGTTTTGAACGGATCTTAGGATAAGGATTGTTCGGACTAGAGGAATGAGGTGGTCGTGCATATAAGACCACAAGGGCCTTAGTATATCAGCATGCCCTTCAACCTTGCATACTCGGATTGATTATTGATTCTTTCCCGACGAGGAAAGTGGAGCCTTCCAAGAGTTTCAAGTGGAGTCATGTGGTTGTGCATCACCCCGAAACTGTCTCGCTGCTAGTTCAAGTCCAAAAGCCTTGGAAAGCACCTAGGGTGTCCTAACTGGAATTGAGAAAAGATGGATCGGAGTTAGAAGGTTGTTGACGGGCTATGTTATTAAACCGCTAATATGTTGTTGCTAGTATATATGTGTATTTTGTAAGTATTATGATTTTTGGGATAAAATTACCCAATGAGCTTATGGTTTGCTCACCCCCTATCTCTCTCTTCCCTCTGCAGTGGTAGGTACTCTTAAAGGTGGTGTGTCTCGTACTTTTAGCATATCTTGGATTCATGTGTGCTAATGCCAGCTCCGAGTGGCACGAGTTTGTCGACGTGAATTTCATATGTTTCTAATTGTTGTAACTTGTAACCGAGTTCATATGGTTATATAGGTTGTGTCTTAGGCCAATTAGAATATTGTTTAAAAGTTTTAAATGTGTATTGGTTAGACTATGACGTGTGGCCATCGAGATTTCCGAGTGTGTGCATCACCGAGTATTTCTATTACAATTTCTTATGGAGGTATAAGGCTTTAAGTCTAGGGGATAGGCCATATTACAAATAGAATTCTACCAAAATTCTTAGAAAATTTCATACCAAAATAGAAAATCACTTGTATTACCTTCAAATGGAAGCTAGAAAACCAAACCGATAACTTAATTAGCCTTGGGGGTCCCTTTAATACTCCATTGGTAAGAGTGGGGTGTTACATTTATGGTATCAAAGCATAGATTTTGGTGACTGTAAGTCCGCAATGCATGTAGCCGTCTAGTTTCCTTCATTATGTGATTATGTGATCTATTTGTGACAAGCATACGTATGGCATTAAGTGTAACATTTGACTCATAGGTGATTACCAAGTTAACTTAATTGAATTAGTTGATTACAAATTGCCCATTAAGGTGATATGTGAATGATATGCGTCTACTAAGTGTGTCACCGTGTATAGTTAAACTTCTTATTTTCGTTATTCATTAGATTCATGATCGGACTTCGACTCGTTAATTGACTAAGGGATTTCTACCTACAAGAATTATACAAGTATTCAATTATATGTTGGTTGTCCTTACATATGTATATAATTCTAGCAAGCCTATGGTATATATGATTGCTACTAAGCATTTAAAAGATAGAGAAGAAAAAGGATATGGTACACTCGGCATAATTTAAATGTTTGTTAGGTACACATGGTTCTATTCATCAATTTGGATGTTGAAGTTGTCTATTTTTCTTAAGGTTGTTACTAGGGAATGAATCAAAATATCATATTATTGAATAGAATATTACTAAACTTCCTAAGAGATGAGGGATACCGGTATTTATTAAATGAGATACTTGTAAGTGACTACTTTTGAACGTGAAATAGAGGTTATGGAGAGGAAATTAGTTGGAAAGACAATGTGAAAAATTTGTTGTATCATTGGATGGGTGGCTACTCTATATGGTAGGAATCATTCCATAATTTTTCATCAAAGGATCACAATGGAACTCATCGCTAATTTTCTTATGAGGTCGAATAGAAAATTTTCCCTTCTATTGACTTGTGGATCGTGGTGGACAACAATAAATCAAATTCTCATTAATAGCAGTCCCATATTAAGGCCATTTGGGCTATCTTATGGCATTTAGTCCCAATTTTAGTGGTGTCAGGTTATAATGGTCTTCTTAGTTATGTCTCGAAGTTCAATGTGTTGTTTTTGAAGGACTCTTGTTATAGGTCAGCTTTGTTAAATTCTCTTTTTGGGAAATTTTTACTTTTTAGAAAGGATGATCTCCAAAGGTAACATTCCAGCTTCGCATGTGTGAGGTGTGCCAAGTCTGGGAAGCGTTATGGAGGTAACCCATGATATACGATAGTCGCGATGGGTATTGATAAAAATCTTGTGTGATGAGTGCCTCATTTACAATGGAAACTAAAAGATGTTCTATCACTTGCGTGCTGTATTTTGGCATCCATTTGGGTTTCCCGGTGCTCCTTGGAGTTAGCTATATGTTACTTTGGAGTTAGATATGTTTACGTTTCATGTAAAGATATTAGGTTTGAACTCAAACCGCCATAAAAGAAAGAGAACTAGGTAACAACCTTCTACTACCTATTATGATTACTATGAGTTATTGAACGTTCTTATTGCTTAGGTTACAATCACATATAGTATTGTTGCGCTTAAGTTTGGACTTCGCTTCAACTCCAAAGATTTTAGTTCCGTTTCCGAGGTTCATCTACTTCTTTTGTGATGTTGCTTGACTAGTATTGTAGACACTTAAAACGTGTCATTCTTATCTATTTTATTTCTGTATTTTATTTTGTCAGCTCGGTGATGAAGTCCCTATCCTACTTGGGGATTCGGATCACGATCGGAGTCCGATTAGGGTGACGAAGCCGCAAACCACCAAAAACCCTCTAGCACCAAAAATAAACCTTATTTGCTTTAGGCCGGTCCAAAAACCCATTTCTTTCTGCAGGTCCAAGCCCCGATCAATGCTCCGGAGCTAACATTAGTCGACGCCGCGCATAAAGCTATGCTACACTCAAAACCTTATGTTTCATCTTCAGCTTCCAACCAAAATACAAAACTAATTTTGTTCTTATGACGTCGCATTGATCGGCGCTGCATTTCATGGAAAACATCGGCAAAATGTTGCGGCTTGCACCAAGTGTCCAACCGAGATACCGAGCTCACTTTCACAAAACGACGCCATTCTTAACTCCGTGTAGTGTTTCAGGGAGTTTTCCCCAAACGGTGCATTTTACACCAGAATTCAGCGAAGAACACGGAAGGATGGTTGGACCATGCAACGTTGTTTCTTGATCAATGCCGCGTATCTTGACGTTGTCCCCGAGATCCCGGTTCAGTGGACGATTTGGTCCGATTTTCCTGATTTTTCTCGGGCGATTTGTTGCATGATTTGGACAGCTTGTTTTAGTTTTCCCTAGGTCATTTTCTCGGCCTAATTATCCATTATAAATAGAGTGCTTAGGCTATCATTTTGAGAATGACCATTTACTACGTGTTAGGCTACTAAACTCCACCGAAATATGAGGATAAGCTACTTCATGCTTTATGTATTCTCGATATCTTGATTTCCATTAATCCAATCATCACTATATTACCAACATTCGATCCCTAACCCTTCATCATTTACATACATATCGCCACCTTCACACAAGTTTACAAAAGCCACTTCCAGCTTACCATCATCACGCTTCCGGATCCGATTTGAGACCTAGATCAGTAGATGGGATGACCTTAAGGCACCAATCCGCTTTCAATTCTTACAATTTATTTAATTTACGTTATTTATTACTTTCAGTATTATGGAGAAAGAATGTAAAATTCCTTCCCGACCGATGTAATTTTCTTTATTGCTTTTATTTACTACTTTCATATATGCTTTTATCGCTTTCCTAAGAATGCCTTTGTTGATTAAATCTTGTATTTACTATGTTGTGTGCTTGCCTTTAACACTTTTTTTAAACTCACCTCTCAAATTAGTAAAGTCCGCCTGTTGACGGGCGAAACGGAACGACTTATCCCTACATTTCGTACATTCGCCCCCGAATCTAGATTCTCGGTTTTAGATGGATGGAGTCAAGTTTTAATACCTCTTTCAAGCTTATTTTTTCCATACTAAGATTGAAAGAGTCTTTTACTTATTTATTTTAGTTTTTATTCCCTAAAATTAACCGGCGACTATATTTTCCTTTTATTTCACTTTAATTCACGCCTCGACATTTTTTATTGAAAATCACAAAAAGAGAATTTTTATTTCTGATCGCTAAGGCATGAACCGAGACGAACCGTACAAGTGCTGGCTCTTGCTGGAGCCGGACGGTCACTTGGCAAAGCTTTGGTCCAAGCTGGTGTTTTTACACCAGATTGGCCCAAAATGTAATACCCGAAATTTTAAGGAAAACAACTGGAAAGCATAGGATTATTGAGCATTTTTTCCCGCAGCCTAGGGAGGGTTGAACGACTAATTTTATTTATGGCCGACATATTACGTTAGAATTCCTTTGGAGGCTGGTATTGAATAAATTAAATTAAGGAAATTGCATTCCTTTTTCATCTAAGCTAAACTCGTTGGGTGATTAGGAATTGTCGTGGTCGGCGTATTAAAATAAGTTAGGAAGCCGCAAAGCATAAGAGGACGGAAGGGAGAAGATATAGACTTGTCGTATATGGGCCATGATTATTTTTACTAAATTATGAAGAGATGATTAAGCTTATTTGGGGGTCCAATAAGGAGCATTAACCGCCAATTAAGCAAGCAAGTGGAGAGAGAGGGAAAACAAAGAGGAAGAAGGCTCTGGGAGCCCGAGCAGCAGAGAGGGAACGAGCAAGAGAAACAGAGAAAGGGAGGGAGAAAGAGAGGGCGAGCGGGAACCGAAGCGAGGCCGGAGGCCGGCGGGCGGAGCGGCGAACGTGGGCCGGTGGCGGACAAAGGCGGAAAGGAAAAGAAACGGAGCAAAAGAGGGTCGGGCGAGAGGAACCGAGAGGGAGAGAAGGCGAATGGTGTGAGGGCCAAGGAGGCCGAGCGGGTCGGGCGACAGCCGCAGCACTCGGAAAACGACGGCCGGCGACGCGAGCAGACGGCGAGCGAGGGAAGAAAGTGAGAGACTCGGGACAGAGCAAAGGCGAAGGAAGGGCCCAAAGCAGGGGTAGGCGCGAGAGGTTCCAAGAGGCCGGGAATCGGGAAAGGTAGTGGCGAAAAGGGGGAAAGACCGGCGGCGAACGCGTGAGGGCCGGACCGAGGGCGGCAGGAAACCGGAACCGCCGAACCGTAAGCGAGAGTTCCCCGAAACCAAACGCAATCGAATGCAGAGCAGCAAGCAATTCGATCAATCGCAAACCCGAGAATCCGAGGTGGGTAGTCTTATACTCTAAACTATTAGTATATTCGAAATCTAAATGAGTTTATCGTGATTCTTGAATGTGATTGTGAAATATTGAATATGTATGCTATTAAATGAGTTAATAGTTGCTGGAAGTTGAATTAGGAGTTGTGGGGGAAATGGTAGTTGTTAAGGCCTGAAGTTGAAATCGGGAAATTCAGACGGAGTTGAGTTACTTGGGTATAATGAGTAGTATCGGAGTCGGGCTAGTTGGGGATAAGTACGTATGGTTTGGGCATAAGTTATGAATTAATATTTCAGATTGAGCCTTGGAGATTTACTCGAATTTGCAAGCATTAAGAAATGATTACTAATATCGGGAAATAATGAGTGAGGTGCAAAGAGGAATATGAAATTATATTGAGTGATGCACAATTGGGGCATGGGAGTGAGAAGTGGGTGAGTATTGGGATAATTGAGTTCAAAAGATAATTAAATCCTTGAGGTTGAACTAAATTCGAAGATAAGTAGAACTAGCGGAAGTGGAGTGATGAAAAGAGATTGAGAGCCGAATGATTGAATTTAGACGAGAAAGAGCGATTAATGAAATAGAAATCTAAGATGAGAGCAAATCACACCTGCAGATGAAGGGAGCTAGAGGAATTTTAGTAGTGAAGTAAGAATGAGAGCGATCCGACTAAATATGAGTAAGAAGAGGTTGATTAGTAATGTGGAGGCATAATCGAAAAACATTGAAGTAAAGATGGTAAATTATGAGAAGTTGGGACATGTTAGATTAATGGTAACTACTTGTGGTTATTGTTGCTCGTAAAAGGAATTAAGCTTATTAAATGGGAGAATTGAGAAAGGTTTAGTTGAAGAGAAGCCGATAATGACTATCTCGTGTTGAATTGCGGCTATCTATGCAAGTGATTGTGTTAAACGTTGTTCGAAGTTGGTTTTGAAATAAGTTCTATGTTTTACGCAAAATGATACTTGAATGTGACTTGTGTGATATATGATTTTCAAACGTGAAAGCGTACTTTTAAGAAGTGAAATTGATTTGAGAATGTTGTTTAAAACAAGCTTGATAAGTGAACGTGTTAAAGAAACTGTTGTGAATCGACTTTGCTCGGATCGTTTAGCACAAGGAAGGATTCTAGCTAGGGGTGGCTAGCTAAGGGTCCCGTGTAGCGGGACGCCCGATTGGAATCTTCCTAGATAGGTCCCGGAGCCTTTTATTTGGGGTCACGCCCTAGAGAAACCAGAGAAATCGGAGAAGCTATGAGAAATTGCGAAGTGCTAGTTTAAGGTGATTCACTCGAAAGAGATTCATTGAAAATGATTCATGAGAAGTGATTTAGTAGAAATGATTCAGCTTCGATTGAAAGAAAGCATAGCACCTTGTTTAAGGTGATTCATTTCCCAAAATGATTAAAATCCGTGTTTTTGAATGATTGAAGTATTATGAGCTTTATGTTGCAAATGATTCAAGAGATTTCGTTTAAAAGTGTATGGGTTTGTATTATATTATTATGCTTTTGCTAATTTCATTATTATGAGTATTATTTGTAAAGAATTTCCATTTTAAGGGTGTAAGACTCCGGTGAGCCCGTGGTTTATTGCTCACCCCCATAAATTCCACCTTCCCAAGTGTTGCAGGTATATTTCCGGAAAGTATGATCTACACCTAGCATATTCGGACTCCGTTGACCGGTGTTTGCTGCCCGTCGAGTGATTCGTGTTACGGATATGCATTTCTAATATTTTCTAGTATTGTATTTTGTAATTCAATTCATATAGTTGTACCAATGTATAATGACCCATTTAGATTGTTTTAAGTTTTATAGCATGATTGGTTGGACTCCGGCGTGTGGCCGTTGAGTTGTACACTACGAGCGTGTGGCTCGTTGAGTTATATTATGCTTTTATGCAGGGTTTTAAGGCTTTAAGCCTATGGGATAGTTCATATTACAAACGTAACTCGCCGAAATTTTAGGAAATCTCTAATTCTTTTGGAGAACCACCCTTATTATCTTAAGTTGAGTTTAGATAGCTAAACCAACACCGAAAAGAGCCTCATGCGAGTTCCTTTAAGGAACTCGGCGATGTAATACTCCCAGGGGTGTTTTGGGGTGTTACACAAAAGCCTTGTGGCAAGAATAAATTTATTTTGTTTTGGTTTTTAAAGTTGTGAAATAACATCCCGAGACTTCTAAAAATAATTCCTAAGATTAATAAAAATTGCCAATTGTGTTTACTTAATCTATTTTAAATCATATTATAAAAATTGGAATTCTTAACAAGAGATATATTCCTATTTCTAAAATTATCATCATTAAAAATAGTTGTAAATAAAAAGGAAAGAAATCCACCATTCATGGGGAAGCTCGGTCCGACTTGATTCCCCTCCTAACAGAGGCGAATGCAAGGGTCGTGGTTCCTACAGAGTGTCGACTCCATGGGGGACTCGTCACTTATTAAGAGGGGGAGAGTTGAAAGTTTGAGTTGTGAGTCTTATAATGTGTTTAGCATTAGCCATCTTGCATTTAGTCAGCCTCGAACATAGTTTTTTTTAATTTCGACCTTTAGGTTTTACCTTTAAAAACAATTTTAGAAGAGGTTTGATCTCGCTAACCTAGACGGGCCCCATTAGGCTTGATTGTCGTGGAGGTAATACTGCTAACCTAGAATTCATACTTTTTCATATCGTGCACCCTACAGAGGACTAAATGCTTAGACTATGAGACACCATTTATCCTACCTAGTTTTATCCCCTTTTTTTTACCATAGATCCTTGGTTGTCTAGGTGGCACCTTTTCTCGTTAATTTGCATGCTTAAATGAATGTAGTTGTTTTAGGTATTGATCTTCTACTTGTGAGCCTTTAGGTTAGGTTATGAATGCTGAATAACACTTTCATGGGTGCGAATAAAATATAATAATTAACTTCCTTAAGTTGGTTCATTAAGTACATTTGTAGCCAAAAGTCAAACATTGCCTTTTTTTAGGTCGGTCCATTTATTACATTACCGAGTCATTTCAAAAAAATTCATCTCAGTCTAGGTTTCAAGCAGCCATCGGTCACCGAGCTTAGCAGGCGCCGGCCACCTCCGGCCGACTCCTGGAAAGTCCTATCGAGGAACCTCATCTCTTTTCAGTGAGTTAGTGTTTTTAGGGTTTTTGACTTTTCAAGCATTTTTTTCTCTTTGCACTCCAATTTTTCATTTCATTATGCATCTATCTCAAATTAGGTGAGTCCAATTTCGCATTTTAGTTTGCATTTAGCCAAAAACAAATTCATCTCAAATTAGGGGAGTCTAGTTTTACATTTCATTTTTCATTTAGCCAAAATAAAATCATCTTCAATTAGGAGTATCCATTTGTGTATTCTAATTGTGCATTAGCCAAATCACAAATCATCCCAAACGAAGTCATAAGCATTATTTCATTTCATTTGCTTCCTTATGTGTATCCAAATAAAAAGGCATTCGGATCTCGCACTTAAGCCCCTTCCTCCCAAAAGTTTGTGTTCCTTCACATGGTCCTAAACATTATCCTTTGGCCTACATAATAGGGAAGTCTACCGCCACCGGGTTTCGTCTGAATCCGAGCTCTAAAAGGTTAGAATGCCCGAGCAAGGAGTCTCGATACCTTTTCCCCTTGCTCTACACCTCGCTGAATACCAAGTGCGACCAACCCGGGTGCATACAACACTCGGCTCAATCATTTTTTTGTCGTAGGACAATACCTAATAACAATTTCCCTCTAATGGATGGAGCACTAGAACAATCCTCTATCATCACCGTGCTCCATGAATCCTCGTGCAAGATGGATGCCTGAATTGAGACTCAAGATAAGAAGATATAGTCCATATCCGACACTCTTAAAGTCATCCCGAAGGCTCTTGAGGATAATAAGAAAGATCGTGAAGAAGAAACAAGAGGAGGAGGCCCTCCACCTGATCCTTCTCCTAGTCCCGAACGCAAGCCTAAGTCCGATCCACGCATAAATAAGATGGAATAAATGTTAAGGGAGTCACTACTTTGATCTTACTATATTCACTTCAATCCCCAAAGGAAAGCTACCTCCTAAGTTCACCATGCCGGACATTAAGTTTCGTGGATCATTTCACAACTTCTTAGGAGCAATGACTCTTAAAAATGTACTTGAAGACACTTGCCACATCATCTTCCCATGGACCTTCGATATTGATGTAATCAAGTGGTATAATGCAGTTGACCCACGCAAGGTCACCAATTAGAATGATCTATGCAAGGAATTTCTACACCAATACTCCTATATCACCGATCTACCTGTCACCCTTAGAGATTTGGAATTAATCAAACAGGCGAGAAATAAAGCTTTATTGACTTTCTCGCCATATTGAGGGCAAAGGCTGCCTACATGGTGGACTCGATCTTTCGAGAAGGACCAAGTAAGAATCATTATGAAGAACCTTCAGAAAACAAGCACCTCAAATTCTTACCATTCATGAGTTTCACAACTCTTAGAGATGTAGGCATGTTGATAGAAGAAGAATTATGTACCACAACCATAAAATTCATGGCTGGATATGGAGGTAACTATCAATCCAAGGACAAAAAACCTCTAATTAAAACAAGACTAGCAGGGGTGGAGACGTCAATGCCCTTAATAGGTATAATGATTACACTCCTATTGATACAACACATGCTCAAGCCCTCGATCATCTCGTTGTCTAAAGGGAAGATTGAATTGCCACCGTAAGAGTAGAATCAGGAACCATAAAATAGTCAAAAACTGGTATGTAGGAAAATTCTTTAAGTACCATCATACAAGAGGACACAACATGAAGCAATGTTGGATAGTTAAGAACATGTTAAAGTTCATGTTCTCGCAATGGTTAACTTCTTCTCCCTAAGGCCGCTCGTAAGCCTAACAACAACAAGAATCCATTCAAGTAGTACCTTAGCCATATTCTTTGATCCCATTCTACGTCGGTGGGATCCATATTTCTTCATTCAAGACATCGGTGAGTTCAAACCATTTGCTAGCTTACCTTCCGTAAACCCGTAAGTCTACGAATTGTGTGTAAGCAATGAATAAGATGTATGTGAATGTAAAGATCAAGTGATGATAATTTCTACGGCATATCACTCATAGAAGAAGACAACTTCTGAGGAGAACCAAAGAGTCCATAAATCCAATTCCTTACAAGATCCGGGCGACATAATGTACTAATAGGTCCACAACAGTACTCAAGAAACCCTAAAAGAACAAGAAGTCTGCTAGAGAAAAAGACCCAATCTTAAAACAACTTAAAAATCTTAAAGCTTATATCTCCATCTAGAAATTCATATGTGCTTCCCAAAAGCATAGGCATGCCTTGATTGATGCACTTAGCAAAATTGAGGTCTCTCCTAAAACTACGCTTAAGGAAGTAGTAGGATTGGTCCATAATGGGGATGGAACCATCACGTTTGACAAGAAAGATCTACCTCGAAGAAGGCATTACACACAATAATGCCCTCTACTTGACTCGTAACTTGCATTAACAAGTTTATCCCTCTAACCTTAGTGGACAATGGATTTGCCGTAAATGTCTATCCTTGGAGAAAGGCTAAGAGGTTAGGGATTAGAGAGAAACAACTCTCTAAGAAAACTATTTAACTTTAAGCTCATGGTAATTCCATAAGGACATTTTTGGGAACGGTGACTCTTATGATTAATGTCCGGCCTATGGCGAAAAAAATTGATTTCCAAGTCCTAGATATTTCAGCTTACCTTTAACCTTCTTCTATGACACCCTTGATTACACGACCATCGTGAAGTGCCCTCTACACCGCATCGGAAAGTCAAGATGATTATCACAAAGTTAAGTAGTAACCATCAATGGAGATAGTATGTAAGCCAACATCACCTCTAAAGAGTCTATTGTTGAAATTGAACACGATGCCGATAACGAGGACCTTTATCGATTCGAGACCATTGCTGCTATAGACAAGGATGAAGCATCTTTCAACTTCAATCCTTATGTCAATCCTAGTGTCCATTCGATATTAAGGAAGAAGGGGTATTTTTCTAACTTAGCTGTAAGTAGGAGGGCATACCACCCAATCTTTCCACCTCTTGAACCCACTAATAACTTTATGTTTGGGCTAGGCTATCAACCAACCGCCAAAGAAATAGCCAAAGCTAAGTGGGAGACACAAACTAGAAGGACCGCACCATTCACAATCCGTTCAATCAAACCCTTTCCTCGTACCCTAAATGGGAAATTCTTAAAAGAAGGGAATGACTTCTCCTACTATGGTTTTCCCGAGCCGTACTACCTAAAAGAAAAGGGTATCTTGGTACTTGGTTCGGAGGTTTTCAGTGGATCTGTCATGTGCTAGAAAAGGAGGCACCCTACCTCCTCGAGAAGAGACAATCCACATAAGACTGGACCAATTTGGCTTAGAGCAATATTTTTGTTCTACTATTTGGACGGGAAAAAATCCGTAGGGGAATTTCGTTTCTGCATCGTCCGAAGCCATGTCGCACTCGCAGGTTGATCCATCGAGATTCATCACCGACGTTAACGCCAAAGGGTCCAAGCACATTACTTTTACCACGTGGGTAGAAGCAGCCTCCTCTCCAACCCTAACATCGAAGCACGTGGCAAAGTTCATAACTCATAACATTATCTCGTCGATATGGGCTACCACATGAACCGATTAGCAACATGGTAGTTGAAGACTCGTGTATAGATTTCTACCTCTCTTATCTTTTGATTCTAAGTCATTCTAAGCATGATAGAAACTCTTATCTAAGTTTTCATTTTGTTCCGAGCGACTTGAAAACCACTTTATTGCATATTTCTCACACTAATGTTTCGACTCACTCGGACATCACTCGTAACCATCGCATGCTCAAATAATTTGTGTAACAAAATTATTCTCAACACTAACTTTTTATTTCAACGAAAAGTGAATTACAACGTTAATTCTTTATTCTAAGTCAAGTATATTTCCTTGAGGATTATTTAACTAGATCAAGTTCTTATACTCGATATTTTACTCTTTCTAAGTTGATTATTTAAGGATAATTAAGAATTTAATTATCCTAATTTAGACTTAGAAAATTCCATTCTTTTAGGCCAAAGATAATTAAGAATTTAATTATCCTAATTTAATCACTATCTCGTGCCTAATCTTGGACCAAAGTATTTTATACTTTGAGAACCAATGTGGTTTGCTTTTGTACGTTATTCAAATGAGGCTAATCTATTTTTGAATTTTAAAAGTAACCAGCTTCTAGCCGTTAAACACCAGCAGACAATTTTAGCTACTTTTGGACATGGCTCATACACCTTGTCGTGGTTATTTGTTTCCAAAACTCGGAAAACACCAACTCTAGTCCTAACGGTTGTTTCCACCTCGGTTTTCTGTCACCACCAAGTGATTGGACCATCTTTTGGAGCCAAGAGCCATTATACAACGTTCACATCCCAACGGATTTTTCTCGTGTGGCTTACAATAGCCGTTACAACAGCTTAGTGAAGATTTCACTCTAGAACCGGGATTCAATGGTCACTCTGCCTAGTTGTCTATAAATAGAAGTCACTTTGCAAGACTTTAAGGTTGCTAGAATTATTTTTCAACCTATTACTAGATTCATTCTTATTTAATCTTCTACTTACAACTCCAACATTGTATTTTATATTTTCTGAGTTGTAAAGAAAGTCTTGTAATCAATTACATACTTCTCTACTTTCTTTGTAAGTCCCTTGACCGAGCCGTAAGGGTTAACTCAACTCCGTTGTCCCCGATTGTAAAGGTTTCCTCGGTCAGAAGTAATAGATCGGATAAGGGTACTTCGAGTGTAGGAAAACTTTGTAAGGAATTGTTTAAGGGAGCAATTCTGGTTGAGTCAATCCTTTGTATTTTATGGATTCAAAATAGTGGATTTGACTTGGTGCTTGGATTAGCACCGTCCGTGGTTTTCTCGCACCGGGAGGGTTTCCACGTATATCTATGTTATTATCTTTTGAGTCTAATCTAGACTAAGAATCTGCTTTCACTTTGTTTTGGTGCAATCTAGACTAAGAATCTCCAAGGATCTCGCTTTTGGTTTGTGTTGTCGAAAAAATTGTTTAGTTTTCTTCATCACCCTATTCACCCCCTCTAAGGTGACATAGAATCTCCAAGAGCAAACCTTCGTAGTTCATCATCGGGCCAACAATAAATTACAAAATTCAACGAGATAAGGGATGACACTTTTTAGGTGTCTACAGGGGACAAGGGTACAAAACGTAGGGATAAGCTCTAATGTTCCAGCCTTCAAACGATGAACTTTACTAGTTTGAGAAGTGAGTTTAGATAAAATATTAAAAACTAGCACGCAACATAATGAGATATGAAATTAAAAGCAATCTAGGCATGATAAAAGAAAGTAATAAAGTAGATATGAAACACAATAAATGAAAGCATTAAAGAAAGAAAAGAAAAGCGAAAAGAACCGAAAGCAAAATTAAACAATTTAATCAGTCGGGGAGGAATTTAAATGTGATACATATTTTCTCCACAAGTACAAAAACGATAAAATAATAAAGGTAATAAAAAACCGTCGCGAAGGTCGAATTGGTTCCCTCGAGTTGACCCACTTGCTGATCTAGATCTCGAATATGGATCTTAAAGTGCGACGGTGGTGAATTGAGAAAGGATTTTTGTTAGTTTTTGTGAAGGTAGGTACAAAGATGTGTGACTCGATGGAGTATTAATGTTTAGATGTAGGGAGTATCATGAAAGTAGGCTAAAAAGAAACCAAGAGATCATAATACGAGCAACCGTATTCGGTAGCTCTTAATTAGGTTTCAACACCATTTAGCATAGGAATTGGCAACATGGAAAATGAGATCCTAAGCTCTCTATTTATAGGGAAAGGTTTAGGTCACAAATGATCGAAGTTAGCAGCTTAAACAACCATTCGTAATAAGCCTAAACCAGCTGAAAAATCACAAAAATCGGACCAAAAAATAAGGGATAGAACTGGATCCGGGGATGCGCACATCGGACGCAAATCGCATCGTTTGGTCCTTCAGCTTCTTTCGTCTTGCAAGCAAGACTCGAGCAAAATGCAACGTTTGAGGTGAAGATGGGCCTTGTGCACAATGTCGACTCAACGACGTCGTTTTGTGAGGATAAGCTCCGTGTCTCAGCTAGACTGTTTGGAGCGCAGTAGTATTGGTGATTCTAACCGTGAAACATGACACCTATAGGAACCATAACATTGCGCCCGAACCGGGACGGGCCGAATCGAGCTTCCCCATGAATTGCTTGGCGTTAAGGTTTTAGAATGTTTTGAAGAATGATTTAGGATTTTGAAGACGATTTTTGAAAGTAGGGGTTGATCTCTTATTCGTAGTTCCGAATTTTATTAAGTCAAGTTAAAGATGAATTAAATTAAAATTATTGGCGATTTTATTAATTATTTTATTTTAGAAATTATTTTTATAATTCCCGGGATATTATTTCTTAACAAAACAAAATTAAAAAACTAGGGTTTCACATCTTCCGTGAGGCTTTAGGGCCAAACCGGTGTGAAAAAACCAAGCATGGACCCAAGCCACGGCCATTGGCCACTCGGTGTTGTCCGAAGCAAACACCTGGCTGTCGTGGGTGCCGACCACGGGCCATGACCGAACAAATCAGCCTTGGAATTCAGCCTGCCAGTGCAGGTTTAGAAGTCCTAAGTTTTGTACTTGCAGTTAGAGAAAATTGAGATGTAATTTGAATAGAAATAAAAGTAAAAATAGGAGTTGCTAGTCGGTTTTAGGAAAGAAAAACTAACAAAAACAAAATAAATGCTCTTTCAGTCCGAGTATGGAAAAACTAAAATTGAAAGAGGCTAAAAGTGACTCCATCGATGTGGAGTCGAGAATCGATTCGGGGCGAGGGTACGAAACTTATGGAAAACCCTTCCGTTCTCCCCGTCCGAAGACGACCATTACTAGTTTGAGTAATGAATTAAAATAACATACTAAACACAAGAACGCAACATACTAAACAAAATAAAAGCAACCAAAACATGGATGAAAGTGATAAGATACATATAAAAGGAAAGCGGTAAAGAAAATAAAAGCGAAAGAAAAGAAAAGCGAAAAAGAACAGAAAGCGAGAAACTTTAAAGATTACATCACATAATACGGAAAGCGATAAAAGACATTAAATAAATAACCATTTGAAGGCCTGGAATTTCCTGGTACACAGCACTAGATACCATTGTCTCTAAAGGCTTGGTCTGGCTTGGACCGTCCAAAAAAAGGATGTTTGGACCGATCCAAGGAAAAAGGCTTTTAATGTGATGCTTCGTCGCACCAGTCAAATTTAGTGTGTGATCAAATCCTCAAACAGGACTCGGGATTTCATCATCGGGTGCATAATATAAAATATAGAATTTAATGGAAATAAGGGATGATACTTTTAGGTGTCTAAAGTTAGCCCCCACTTTGACCGAGTCCGAAAGTCGAAGGGTAAAAGTAGACACTAAAGGATACATACCTCGATTCTATGCAGATGATTTTAATATTGATTATTGTGTAATGTCTAGAATTGGTTATTGTAGAACTTGAACTCTAAGACAGGGGCCTGGACTTGATCGCGATGCATGCGTTCGAAGTCTCGTAAGAAGGTCATAAGATTCGCTTGTTTAGTTCCTAAAGCTTGGTAAATTTTGATGTTGAAACTTCGATCATTTATATTCTTAATCTTGGCTTGATAATCTACCGTATTAAGATGCTTGTTTGTGAATAATCATGTGAACGAAAGTTTAGTGTTTTACCTGTGTAATTCAGTCACAAACATCATTTGGCGTAATAATCATCCACTTGCCATGTTTGATAAGACTTCACAAGCTACTCTAATAGCTAAGGCTACAAGGCTACAAGGCTTCAAGGCTGTCGTTGAAGGGTCACCACCTTGCCTCATGGCCAGCGCTAGCCGCCTTTTGGCAAGCCTAGCTACGACACACTTCTTCCGGATTCCCTTGGTTTTCCTTGCCTTTTTTTACTCTTGTCTTGCATGCTTGGCTTGGCTTGACCGAATGGATCTATAAAAAGGTTATTTAGTGTGTTCATTTTGCTCACACTCCACTCTTGCATTCTTGCCTAGCTCTTGTGCATTCTTGCTCTGCTCTTGTTGAAAAGTTGGTTTCCAAAGTCTTCTCTTAAAAATGTCTAGGAGAAAGACTCATCCTAGTAAGAGGACAAGAGCTGAGAAGCTTGTCCAAGATAAATTCCTTGATCGTGAATGGCGTCCTCATAACGAATGGAATCCAAATGAACTCTTGGTTAAGGATGAGAATCATGTTTCTTCACTTCCCATTACTCCTTCGGTAAGCTAGTTGGCTTAAACTTCCACTTTTGTGCATTTAGAGTAATTCCTTTTACTAAAAATGTTATTGGATTTTTGTCTTATTGAAGGGCTCGATTCAGAGTAGTGGAGCCACACCCAAATTTATTGAGACATGTAGAATGATGAATTAAATTCTTCAAGATGTCATGCATAATGCTAGGTTTGGTTCTATCTTCCTTGCTATAAACCATCTTTGTGACAAAAGAGAGCGAGATCCTATTAGGGCCATTAGTGAAAGCTTTTTGGATACCACCAATACCTTCCACATTTCCTTCGGGAAATGGCTATTACCCCTTTTGATTTTTTTTTATCCGGTTTGGACTTCTCGGGGAGCCTCTAGCTTATGACCGGAATTTGTACAAAGATCATGGCCATCTTCGTCATCTCTTTGGTCCCGTGGCTAGTAGATTTTCTCAGGAGAACTTCTTTAAGTATACCACTCCTTTTAAGGTTTTTGAGAATGTTAGGTTTTGTCATCGACATTCTCCACAACAACAAGTCGGACTCGTGATGGCTCTCTTATTAAGCACGGTACTCTTTTCTAACCAAGCCTTTAAGGTTCACGTTCACTATTCGGTGAACTTAGTGAACCTCGACAAAACAAAAGGAGCTTAACCGGGGTGCTCGCATGTACACTTGCATCATAAGGGGCCTCCGTGCCGGTCCTGGGACACACAAAACCCGAGACAGACTTGACCAACTATCTTCTATTATGTAGGTTGTGGAAGATCATTGAGATATGCTCTAATTCTTCATTTACTCCCAATATATTTTCATCTTATGTGGATAAAAATTTTACTTGGTTTGCAAAATGTAGCCATGGTTGTATGAATACTTCCGCACCTTTGTCCTCGCCTTAATGAATCGTCCAACGTTTTCGGCTTCCATATCATGGGCTAGAATCTATCTTCGACGGCCCAAAATCCAGCATATAGGCTTCTTGAGATCCGTCCTCAACTATGTGACTTCGTTATGTTGACTTTAGGCTTAAAATAAACCTAAAAAATGTGCCTAGAAAATTTTTACTTCACTATCTAGCCGCCTACCACTGGCCACTCGGCTATGGGGGACCTTTTGGGTCTGGCTGAATGTCTTATATGCCCCATTTCTTGTTGCTTTTTACTTTTGCTTGTTTGTTTCCTTATGAATCTTGTATGTGCTGGCCAATTTTCATCCTTAGGACCAACTTAAACTACCTCTAAGTGTAATTATTAGACGAGAGTTGAGCGAGAGCAAGATTTTATTTGAGGTCCTTTTGGGTTCTATATGTACCTTAGTTAAAGAGTCACATCGCAAATTTGAGACAACACATGGCCTCTGTTTGTTCCTCTCGATCCACCACCAACCATGTTCTATATTCCGTATTCTTTAGAAACTCCTATATAAGTTTTCATTATGTTTTGACTACCTCGTAAAGCGCCTTACTACATATCTTTGTCACTTTTGTTTTTGATGCACTCGGACATCACTCGGAACCATCGCATGATCAAATAATTTCTCTAACACACTTTCTCTAAGCACCGACTTTGTATTTCAACGCAAAAAGAATTACAACGATAATTCTTTATTCCGAGTCAGCTTTATTTCCATGAGAATTATTTTCCCGGATCAAGTTGTTATACTATGATATTTTACTCTCTCTACTTGATTAGCTTAGGATTGACTCAAGATGGAATTTGAGTATATTGCATATTAGATTCAGAAAATTCCATTCTTTTAAACCAAAGATAATTAAGCATTTAATTAGTCGGATTTAATTATTATCTATGCCTAATCTTGGACCAAAGTATTATTATACTTTGAGAACCTTTGTGGTTTGCTTTTATAGGTTATTCAAACGAGGCTAATCTATTTTTGAATTACAAAAGCAACTGGTTTCCAGTAGTTAACCACCAACAGACAAGTTTTGGCTACTTCGGATATAGCCCGGACACCTTGTTAGGGTTGTTTGTTTCCAAAACTGGAAAACTCCAACTCCAAGGCTAACAGTTGTGTTCACCACAGTTTTCAGTCACCACCAAGTGATTGGACCATCTTTTGGAGCCAAGAGTCATTGCACAACGTTCACATCTCAACAAATCTTTTCTAAGCGACTTAGAATAGCCGTTACAACGGCTAGTAAAGATTTCAGTCCAAAACCAAGAGTCAACGGTCACTCTGCCAGGTTGGCTATAAATAGAAGCCACTCCACAAGACTTGAAGATTGCTGAACAGATTGCGATGTTAATGTTGAACCTATTATTGGATTTATTCTTGCTCGAGTCTTCCACTTACAACTCAAATTCTATATTTAATATTCTTTGAGTTGTAAAGAAAGTCTTGTAATCAATTACATACTTCTCTTACTTTTTCCGTAAGTCCTTTAATTGAGCTATGAAGGATAACTCAACTCGGTTGTCCCCGATTGTAAAGGTTACCTCGGTCGAGAAGTAGTAGATCGGATAAGAGAACTTCCTGATTGTAAGGGTTTCCACATATATATATGTTATTGCCTTTCCGAGTCTATTCTAGACTCGGAATCGCTCTTAGTTTGAATTGGTGCCAAGATTGTTTAAATTTCTCCATTTCCCTATTCACCCCTTTCTAGGGTGATTTAGACTCTCCAAGAGAAAACCTCCAATTGGTATCGTAGTCTAGCTTTTCCAAAAGGATTTAACCATCCGAAGGTGTAAAGATCAGATTGTTCGGAACAATGGAGTGTTCGATGAAGGAAGATCATCCACTAGACCACCAAAGTTCAAAGGGTCAAACTTCGCACATTGGAAGAAGATGATGGAGTTTTTCGTGTTGGACAATGATGAAGATGTTTGGATCATCATCCAAGCAGGCAACTACATTCCAATGAGGATGGAGAATGGAACCACCGTGCTTAAAGCCAAATATGAGTTCACCACCGAAGAGACCGATAAGTTCGAAAGAATTTCAAAGCTATGAACACACTCGTGTGTGCTATTAGCACGGAAGAATACAATAGAGTCTTAGCGTGTGACACAACCAAAGAGGTGTGGGACACTCTTGTCAACACCTATGAAGGAAAAAGTCAATTAAAGTAGACGAAGATAAGTCAATATCTTCATAAGTATGAGCTCGTTCAAGATGGAGCTAGAAGAAAACATGACTTAGATGTATGTTTGGTTCATAGAGATTACTAATAATCTCATACCTCTAGGTAGAAAGATCTCTCACAAAGAAATGTCCAGAAAGATTATGAGAAGTCCGCCAAAGAAGAGATGGGTTCCCAAGGTGATAGCCATTGAAGAAGCACGTAACCTGTCTCAACTCAAACCAGACGAGCTTATTGGGAAATTACTTACCCACGAGATTCATCCGGAAGAAGAAGATGCCAAGGTCAGCACTGAAAGGAACATAGTACTAAAGGCGTAAGAAAACAGATGTGAAAGTTTGAGCTCCCGAGAATCGAAGAGGATCCTATGGCACTCATAGCGCGCGACTTTAAGAGAATGATGAAATATAAGAAGTGAGAAAATATGCCAAAGGATGAGTTCTATAAAAGGGATAAGAAGGACAGAAAAGGTAAATATTCATCCCCTTCCATGTTGTCTTTATCTAAGAACTCTAGTTGCTTTGAATGGGGCAGCAAGGAGCATATAGTCAAAGATTATCTAAAAAGAAAGAAGGACAGAAAGAAGAAGGCTATGATGGCTACCTAGAGTGATGACGACTCATCCGAAGAAGATGATTCTCGACAACTCAAAGTGTCTTATGGCACTTACAAACTCGAAGCTTAATCTAAGTCAAATAATGAGAGCTCGGATATTGAGGAGGTAATTGAATATTTTCTCAAATTCTCCGAAGTTGACTTAGCTAGATATATTTATTGTTTAGAAGAAAAGTCCAATTCGACTCTTAACTGTTTAAAGAAAAATTTGAGTCTCTTACTACCGACAACAATGTTTTGAAAGATGAGTTAGAAAACCCGAGACAGAATCTGAAAGTACTTAAGACCAGTACTCAAGAAAATGAGACCGAGTCCGAGTCACTTAGAACAGAGAATGAGGAATTGAAAAGGAAGATCAATGAGTCTCAAGAGCTTGTTTTAAAACTCACTCAAGGTCAGAAAAACCTTGATCTTTTACTTAACTCTCAGTGTGTCTCATTTAGGAAAGAAGGACTTGGTCATAATGAAGAAGATGAATCTAATTCTTATTCAAATCTTTTCAAAACTAATTCTAGAACTATAAAGTTCAGGAAGGCTGAGCATGGTACCATTCATAAGAACAAAAAGAGGACTAAGCCCGGACTAGGTTACAAGAAAAAGCCTTCTCCACTTGTTTACAAAAGAAAAGATTTTTAAAAGACGGAGACACACACTCAATTTTCTAGAAGGAAGACTCGGAATCGCACTGCACTCCAAAATTATTCAAATCTGGGTTCCCAAGAGTGCTCTTCCTTAGAAAAGGACCACAAGTAAAGAGAGTTACTCGGTTCGTAAGAGGATGTGAGAAGGGTTAGTTTGTTTCTGTCTTGCAAGTAACTTAGAAGCGTAAGAAAGGTCACTAGTACTTAGATAGTGATTGCTCATGCCATATGTCAAGAGATTGAAGACTCTTCTCGTAATTGGAAGATCTAAAAGGAGGAAATGTCACATTTGGAGATAATAGTAAAGGCAAGATAGTAGGGATTGGAAAGGTTGGTGAAGGAAATAACTCAATAGTCTAGTCTATCTTGTCAAAGGGTTGAAATACAATCCGCTCCGCATCTTTTAGCTAGTGACAAAGGAAAAGAGGTAATATTCACTCGCACCAACCGCTTCATTTCTTATGCAATCACCAAAGACTCTAAGCTCTTAGGTTTGAGGTCAGGTAACACATACACTATTCCTCTATCAGGTTCAAGTCATAATTTATGCTGGTTGAAAGCATATGTGAATAATGACTCATGGACTTGGCATTGTAGATTAGGTCATGTCAGCATGCATACTATCAAGAAACTTGCATCTCATGGATTTGTTAGGGGATTACCTAACTGTGCATTTAAGAAAGATAAAGTCTCGTGAGGCATGCACCAAAGGCAAGGAAGTTAGGTCTTCTTTCAAACCACTCAAAACTGTATCTACATCCAAAGTGCTTGAATTAGTTCATATGGATTTGTGTGGTAAAATTCCTATGAAAAGCCTTGGAGGTAAATCTTATATACATGCCATTGTTCATGATTGGTCGCGATTTACCTAGGTATGTTTTCTTAAGAACAAGAATGAACCCTTCAAAGATTTCACTACGCTCTATAGGAAAATTCAAGTGGAGTTTGAGACTCGGATCGGGAGGATGGGAATAGACCATGGAAGAGAGTTCGACTACTCGGAATTTGCAGACTTCTATGACAAGAATGACATCTCTCCCAACTTCTCTGCACCAAGAACTCCTCAACATAATGGAGTAGTAGAGAGAAAGAAAAGAACTCTTGTAGAAATAGGAAGGACTATGATGATTGAAAATGACCTACCTTAGTATTTCCGGGCTGCGGTAGTCGACACAGACAAATTACACACTTAACAAATGCCTCATCGGACCCATCTTAAAGAAAACTCCCTACGAGCTATATAAGGGAAAGAAACCCAACATCTCCTAATTCACACCATTTGGATGTAAGTGCTTTGTTCACAACAACAGTAAGGAGCATCCGATTAAGTCCGAAGCTATCTCCGACGAAGGTATATTTCTAGGTTATTTATCTCATAGCAAAGCTTATTGTGTATTTAACAAGAAAACTAACAAAATGGAAGAAAGTATCCACATTGTCTTTGATGAGATTGATCTCGGCAGGATAAGTGAGTCCACATACTTAGATCTTAGGCTTAACAGAGATGAAGACGACCTAGTTGAAGCCGAGCTCAGGAAGATTCAAAACAAAATTATTGAAGTAACTCGGAATAGAGTAACTCAAAATGTTATAACTCGGAGTAAACAGATTCAAGAGTTAGCTTAGAGTGTCGAAGAACAAGTCAACGCAGAGACTCAACAAGAACGACCAACCGAAGATCAGATTGTTCAACCAACAAACTAAGTAAATCAAAGGACAGGTAAAGCTTTGAAATATGTGTCCAGTCACCTACCTGAAAATATATTTTCGGACATGAACAATGGGGTAAGAACTCGATCTTCTTCGTATAATCTGTGTGCATTTTCTGTATTCATATCATTAATCGAACCCAAAAATGCACTAGAAGCCCTAAATGAACCTGAATAGGTAGAGGCCATGCAAGAAGAGCTCAATCAATTTGAAAGAAACCAAGTCTCGGACTCTTACCAAACGACCCTCTAACCATCCAAACATAGGAACCAAATTGGTTTTCAAGAACAAATTTGATGACAAAGGGTTGGTAGTCGAAATAAGGCTAGACTTGTCGCTCAGTGGTTACAATCAAGAGGAAGGAATTAATTGTGGGGAAAGCTTTGCACCTGGTGCTAGGATTGAGGCAATCGTAATCCTGTTAGCATTTCCATCTAGCTTGAATATCAAGGTTTATCGGATGGATGTCAAATGTGCTTTTCGAATGGTTTCATTCAAGAAGAAGTTTATGTTGAGCAGCCCCTAGATTTGAAAACTTAGAATTTTCAAATCATGTTTTCAAATTACAAAAGGTTCTATATGGTCTTAAACAAGCTCCCGGAGTGTGGCGTGAAAGACCGAGCGGTGTTCTTGGTCGAAAATGATTTCAAAAGAGGTCAGATTGACAAAACTCTTTTCATTAAAACTAAGGGAAAAGATTTTCTTATCGCTCGATTTATGTTGATGATATCATTTTTAAAGCTACTAATGAAACTCTATGTCAAAATTTCTCTCGAGTTGATGAGACACGAGTTCTAACCGAGCATGATGGGAGAACACAACTTTTTTCTTGGTCTACAAATTAAACAAGACAAAGATGACATCTATGTCCATCAATCCAAGTATACCAAGGAAATTTTGAAGAAGTACAAACTTCAAGAGTGAAGAATGCAAGCAACACCTATGAGTAGCAGTTTGAAACCGGACTCATATGAGAAAGGTAAAGTTGTAGATCGAAACTCTATACAGGTGTGATCGGTTCCCTACTTTATCTTACAACTAGTAGGCAAGATATCATGTTCGAGTGTCCGCCTTTGTGTAAGATTTCAAGCTAATCCAAAAGAATCACATCTCACTGCAAGTAAAGAGAATTTTAAGATATCTTGCAAGGACTCAAAATCTTGGTCTATGGTTTTCAAAAGACTTGGAACCGACTCTCAAAGGATACTCGGATGTTGATTATGCTGGATACAAAGTTGATAGACAGAGCACATCAGAGCATGCCAATTTCTGGGTTAATCCTCATTTCCTAGCATTCAAAGAAACAAAACTCGGTTGCTCAATCAACTGCTAAGGCCGACTATATTGCAGTTGGAGCTTGTTGTGCTTAGATTCTGTGGATCAAGCACTATTTGAAGGATCTAGGGTAATCATTCACATCAATCCCAATCAATTTTAACGATCGAGTGCAATCAGCATTACCAAGAATCCAGTCCAACACTTAAGGACAAAGCATATTGAGGTGAAGTATCATTTTCTCGAGAGACCACTCTAAAAAATGTGATATTGAACTAGTATTCATTCCTACGAAAGTTCAGCTTAGCTGATATTTTCAGTAAGCCATTTAGTGAGGATAAGTTTTGTTTTATCAGGAATGAGATAGGTATGATTAATACATGATTATATGAATTATTAAGTGAATTATCCTTAGATAATTATGTGTCATGTGTTTTTAATTACGAATAGATTAGTTGACAGAGTGAGATTGAGCTGTGAGTTATTAGTTTTCCGAGTGTTCTTAGTAACTCGTAAATCATACTGAGTCGACTTAGTTGTTGAGCAAAATGGACATCAATCTTCCGAGATCATCTCAAGATAAATGGAGAATTTCAGTAATTGTTTTAAAAACCCCTTCTTCTCTCTCTCTTTGCCACGTGTTTTAATGAGAGAATTCTAGCTGTTTGAAGAAAGCTACTAGAATACTAGCCGTTGGAGTGTAGAACCTCACACTCGGTCCGAGAGTACCATTTGATAATCGGGTCAAAATGAAGGTTGAAGGTTGTTTCCACTCTAATATAAATAGCACCTCTCTACCTTCTTTTCTTTACTTTGCTCATTGCTTACTTGCGCTCTATTCTCAAAAGCTCGCTCACTCTTTACGAATTCGAAGTGTTCTCTCTCTCTTTGGTATTCTCTCTATTTCTCTTCATTCACCATGCCAAAGCGAGGATCGGGACTAGAGTTGTGGTCAGCTACCAAGAAACCCCACACCAAAAATGCTCAAGAAGGTACCTCTAACTCCTCTAAAATCTTCGTTGTCCAACACTTTACGTTGGATGATAAATTTTTTCAAACCACCTCTTTCTCGTGGTTACCACACATCAAAAACACCGGAATTTACAACTACTTGTGCTTCAGTGATTTCATCTACCCGGAACTCGTCGCCGAGATCTATGCTAACATGTTCCACTTTGAGGGTGTCATCACCTCAAAGGTTCAAGGAAGGTAGTTCGTATCAACCTCCCTCTTCTTCACAAACTGTTTAAAGTCTCTTCTCTTTTTCTCAACTCCAATCCCATACCTTTTGTGGAGATTGCTGATGATTTCTTTGAGAAGTTTGCCAAGGAAATTCCCGAGTCACACAAAAATTTCTTAGTAACTCGAGTGAAGACCGAGGCAACATTACTTTGTTTCATCTTCATAAGGACCTTTTTCGCTCATCATTCCACCAAAGAGAATCCAAACTCCAAGATTCTCAATGTGTTGTTTGATATCTTAGACGGCTATGAAGTAGACCTCTTCCTATTTATCATCGAGCAAATGGCCACCGTGCCACCTCGATCCAAAAAGTCTCGCTCCTTTTCCTTTTAGCTCTCTTGACGCTTGTCTTCAAACAGCTTCAAGATTTCCCTTCGAAGGTTTGCTCTTGAGAGTATAAATCACCCTAGAGAGGGGTGAATAGGGTGATGAGGAAATTTGCTTAGAAAATTAAAACAAATAAGGATCCGATGAGTGTGAGCGGCAAGGATACACTCGAAACGCATAAACTCGAAATTTAGTAAGCAAGTGAAGAAACAGATTAAACAGTAATTCTAAAACTGTCCGAGTCTAGAATGTACTCGTAAAATAATAACTTAGAAAGTACGTGGAAACCCTCCTGGGGCAGAAAACCACGGACCGTGCTAATCCAAGCACGAAGTCGAATCCACTATTTTGAGTCCACAAAATACGGTAGACCGACTTGACCTGAGTTACTCCCTTAAACA
>JAITYX010000194.1:0-50584 GCA_021018815.1 Talinum fruticosum | reverse complement strand
GACTCGAATGGATTTTGAGTCTCATGGATATTAGACTCAGAAAATTCCATTCCTTTTCGACTCGAGATAATTATGCACTTAATTATCTTAATTAATTTATTATCCGCGACTAATCTTGGACCAAAGTATTTGAAGGTTTTCTCTTAGATAGTATAAATCACCCTAGAGGGGGTGAATAGGGTAATGAGGAAACTTGCTTTAAAATTAAAACAGATATGAATCCGAGGTAAGCGTGAAGCAAGGTTAAACTTAGAAAAGCATGAACTCAGATTTCGGTAAGTGTTGAAGAAACAGACTAAATGGAATTCTAAAACTGTCTCGAGTCTAGAATGTACTCGAAATGTGATAACTCGGAAAATACGTGGAAACCCTCCTGGGGCCCAAAACCACGGACCATGCTAATCCAAGCACGAAGTCGAATCCATTATTTTGAGTCCACAAAATACGATAGGCTGACTTGACTCGAGTTGCTCCCTTAGACAACTCTTTACAAGTTTTTCCTAGACTTAGAAATTACCTTATCTAATCTAGTACTTCCTAACTGAGATCACCCTTACAGTGAGCTGAGTTAACCCTTACAGCTCAGTCAAGGGACCTTACTTAGAGAGTAAGAAAGAAAGTGTTTGTAATCGAGTACAAGACCTTACAATTGAGAAAGTTATTAAATACGGAATGGCAGTTATAAGTAGAAGATTGAGAATGAATACAATGACTTTTGCTCAAGTATGTTTATTAACAATAGATTTGGCAATCTTCAAGTCTTGAAAGTTGGCTTCTATATATAGATGACCAAGCAACTTAGCCGTTGTGTCCATCTTCTGACTGGAGGTCCTTTGTGACCATTGTAAAGGATTTTCTAAGTCACTCGGAAAATATCCGTTGAGATATGAACGTTGAGGAACGGTTCTTGACTCCTTCGGAAGTCCCAAAACCACTAGTAGTGTCTTTAAAAATAAGGTGGAAATCACCTTTGAGTTTGGTGTTATAGATTTCCAATTTTGGAAATAGACAATTCTAACACGATTAGTGCGGGGCTAGGTCGGAGGTGGAAAAAGCCTTGTCTGCTGGTGATTTGACATTTTGAAGCTAGGTTACTTTTGTCTGTTCAAAAATTAGGATAGCCTCGTTTGAATAACCTACAAAAGTAAATCAGTTTGGTTCTCAAAGTATAAAATACTTTGGTCCAAGATTAGACACGAGATAGTAACATGATTAAGATAATTAAATGAGTAATTATCCGAGTCGGAAAAGGAATGGAATTTTACGAGTCTAATATCTATGATACTCAAAATTCCATCTGAGTTAGTCTAAAAGAGAATCAAGTTTGATAAAGAATATCGAGTGAACAAACTTGATCTAGATTGAACAAGGTTCAAACAACATAAGCTGACTTGGTAATTCCTGGAACATGCAATCGGACTCGAGTTTATGTGTGTGAATATGAGTGTTTGAAAATGCTATGATTCTGAGTATTGAGTTACTCGAGATTGAGTTAGTACAAGTATGCTTTCCGAGTTAGTCGAGTCACACATACACATGAAATATTTTACGTAACACTCGGAGTAAATGCTATATCACTCGGAAAACTTTCTAAAGTACATAGAATGACTTGAAATCAAAACCCAATGAGAGAAGAGGTCTTATACCTGATTCCTTGATGGAACTCGGAAAAGTGTAAGTATAAAGTCCGAGTCTTCAATCTCCCCTTTTTGATGAAAGGCATTCCATACTTGGACAGAAATTTTGTTAGTGATATTGCTTAGAAAATAACTTAAGATTTTATAGCAAGAGGTAACATATCGAGTAAGAAACAAACCAAAAGCGAGATAGATGCATTGTTGTACAAAACATATTAGAGCAAGAAAGTTGAGATTATTAATGAAATACGAGTACTTCATTAATTTAACGAAAGAAATATTTACACGAGTGGGAGAGACTCCCCTAAAATAGACAACAAACATTGAAGGTTTGCTCGGGAGAGTCCGAGTCACCCTAGAGGGGGTGAATAGGGTGATAGGGAATTTTCGTGGAATCACACTCTTTGCGCGAGAGGTAAAGGGAAGATAGATTACGAGTCTATCAAGCTGGGTCGGAAAAGCTTGGACTCGAAAGCAATCAATCGGAAAGAACAAGAGCATTAAGAATGTCCGAGTCTAGAATGAACTCGGAGAGATAACACTTAGATTTTACGTGGAAACCCTCCTGAGTAGCCGTTCTTTGTGACCGTTGATAGTGGCTTCTATTTATAGAACGGTGGACTGGTTGGGCCCTGGTTTTCCTTTTATTTCTTCTAGTTTTCTTTGGTTTGTTTATTTGATGGATAGTCCAACTAGATGGTCCAATATGTATGTCGGTTTTCTTTACTATTATTATTCTACCTCTAAGTGAGCAATAAAGATATGGAAGTATAGCATAACACTTACTTTTATTCAATAATGGTAAGGCTGCTACTTAGCTAAGTACACAGCTAATAAACAGAATTTAATTGCAAGCATACTACTTGTAAAACAAATAAACACTATTCTAAAGAGGCAAAACTAATCCTCCTTTTATTCTATCTCAAACTCGTAAGAATTCGAGTCCTGGTCTATTTCACTTTCTTTCCTTTAGGATCATTAGACTCCGCTTCCTTGTCTCGGGTGCGTTCCCTTAACTCTTGGATTCGTCGGGCTCTTCTTTCTTTATTTTCTTTAGCTTCCATTTCTCTTCGATGAGCGCGTGCAGCCATCCGAGGGTTTACTTCACGAATTTGTAGAGGGGCAGCAGCAGGAACGACTTCTTCATGGTTTAGCTCTCTAAGTTTGAGTGCTTTTCATCGGTCGAGGTTGACTTCTATTATCCACTCTAGATAATAGGGAGAAACAATAGTATTTGTAACTCCATCAGGTGTAAGCACGGTCATAGGAGTCAACAGTTTTGGAAGACCTCTCCAATACTCGGGCCATAACCCAATCCATATAAAGCTACCGTGTCCTCCGAACAAGTCAAAAGTAGCGGGCCAGATGCAATCCGAGTAACGGTATTACTTGTTCCTTACCCAGTTTCCGCACCACACGACTTGGGAAGTAATAAGTACTGTCCTCCGGGCCCAATGGATGAATGTATGGATGTTGTGAGGAGTGCGTTTTGAATCGGGATACCTTCCAATGCTTAACATACCATAATAGATCATTGGTGTGATTTTTGAGAAATTCTTCCCATCGGGAAGCAGGGCGATCGACTACCGTTGATGTTTGTTTGCGCTTGCAGAATTGGGTTGCTAGTTACGAGTCCAGTCTAGGGGAGCCTCGATGACTTTTAGATGTTCCATTAGGAAGATCCGCATATCACGGATGCGAAATCGGAAATTAGTGTTTTGCATGGTCAAAGTGTAACATTTTTAGGCCCAACAGGAGTAAAAAAAAAAAAGAAAGAAAGAGTAGCATCAACGAAGCAGGAACGAAAGTTAGGTTTTGGGCATAAACTAAAGGCACCTCGGCCTATGGCCGGCGTCGAACTTGTTTCCTTATGGCCGGTGTCGTCGCCTGGTTTACCTTTGTTTGCTTCCGTCTATTGTAGTGCTTACCTACAATAATAGGGGGCTACCGCGAAAATTATGTTCGACGTTAGCCTCAACTCGGTCCAACCCAATAATTGTTTCAACAACTATTAGTAAGGTTAGAGAACAAGTACTCCTCTAACTGTTCCACCAAACTTAGCAGGGACGTTGGTGTCATGTTTTCGGGACCCCTACTAACAGGAATCCCCCTATCGGGCAAGTAATTATAGCTCACCATCTTAGGATAATAATGGCCTCACTATAAGCATACATGTTATGGTAATGTTTCATTAGATTGGTTAAGCTAACCCAATTCCCAATGAGGATCCTCCCCGGATGCTTTTTACTTAGTTTTAGAAGATACTGGTACTTTTCATGGACATTTTCCGAGGATTTGGGAATAGCTGGTCTTGTTCGCCTAAAGCTGCCTAGTATGGCATCGAACTCTTCTGGTAGGGGCACAATTCCTTCTCCCCAAACATAAAAACATGGTGATGGTGATCCTAATAAGCTACAACGACCCTTAAGAAAGGCCAATAAATTTTCACACGATGAATGCTAAAGAGGACATTTAGCCCATAATTGATTAACCCCGACCTATCCATGTTACTCATCTCATGCATCCATCGGGTTAATTCAGTCATAAAATCCATGGTTTTGTGTATAGTCGTAAGAGAAGGATATTTTGCGACTAGGTGAAGGCTTTCGTGTGTATTTCTGGTTCCGCCGAATGGTCGTATTTATAGGCGTTTTCGGAGTTCTTTGAATCCTATTCTGATTGGAGCAACAAGGCAATACAATCCTTATAGGACTTGTACATGGCCAGCGTCGCCCTACCTTAGGCCCCATTTGTTTCGTGTTTTCTTGCAGGCCCGAGCGATCCTTAGTTATTTTATTTCTTGTTCCAGCCCGTGAAGCGCACATAACTTGGACTATGCACTTGAGATTTCTTATTTTTCTTTTTATTATTTTCCTTTAGGGGAATATGGGCTAGTGCCCATTTTTGTTAATTTTCTCTTTGTTATTTTCCTTAAATGTTGTGCATCATATTAAATATAAGAACACATTTTTTAGAATAGAGTCTTGCATTTCATCTCATTGCATAATAGTCTTCATTACAAAATAAATAATATATTAACAAAACGAGCACCCTACAAGAGGTCCATTAATCAGCGGTACCAGAAGCAGCAAGGAATCATCTATGTGTCGCCATCAGAGTCATCATCGAAGATGTAATTCCCGAACTACTTCCTTGGTCCCATGACTGAGAAGCCCCATGTGATGGTCCACTACAAGAAGACCGAGGGGAAGTAAACAGGGTTGCAAGGGTAGGATGATCAAGCTCTCCTCGGAGAAACCTTGTCCTGCATTGGAAGTACTAGGCCCGGAAGCACTAGCTCCTGCCTCGAATGCACTTCTATGATGAGCACGCCGCAAAGAACGTCGTGATGAGCCTTGTCTAGCATTACTACTAGAAGGCATTGGTTGGGATGATGTCTCAAGCGCACCAGGTAGACTACCGGAAGGAGTGGTTCTTGATCGGTGACTCTACAAGATCAAGGAAGTGATTAGCAAATCACTAAAAGTTTAAAGAATTTAGTACAACATTAATTGAAGACTTACTCGAGAAGTAGAGAAAGATCGACCAGTAAAGAATTCTTGATTCCACGAAGAGCCGACTGACATATGATAGATATGGTTCAAGACTGCTCTCGATCGTACTGCAAAGTTTATTTGAGGTTATGAACGAGGAAGAGACTTTTAACTCATAACTCAAAGGAGAAGAGCACATAACTCTTACCCCTCGCCAGTTACTAGGAAAGGGATGCGCAACTCATTCCTCTTCCGGATCTCGGGAATTATGACGAAACGAGGAGGTCCCCGGGCATAGTAACATCCACATTAAGACTCGGGATGTGAATATCAGCAGGAGTGAGCTATAAAAGAAAGATGAGAATTAATTTCCATACAAGAAATTGGAAGTTATAAGAGACGAGTTGAGCACTTACTAGTTGGGTCATGATGCAAGATGCATGATGGGCATAGGAGGTGTGTAAATTCAAAAGGGAGGTAAACAGATACCCAACCATGGCTGTCGCTTGCTCTGCCGAGAGAAACAGAACGGAAATAAAACATGGTCAAAGGAGGATCGATCAGAACAAATGGAGGCCATGTGTTAAACGCAAATTTGAGGAGTAACCCTCTCCCCAAGATAACAACAAAATCCAAAAGGACCTTCAAAGAAGATCCTTCTTTCACTCGGTTCCCGGGCCACAAGGACATTTTGAGGAAGTTGGAGTTGAGCCCAAGGATGGAAGTTGGCCTACATACAAGAAATATCGAGAAATCAGCAAGCAAGAAGGGAAAAACAAGGAAGTGGACAAAAAAATCGTGGATATAAGGGGCTGGACTCCACCACGGGCGGCCCCACAGGCAGTTGTCTAGGCTGTGGGCATGACCAGAATGCTAAACGTGTGTTGAAGAGCTCGTTTGGGCCTATTTTGGAGCAAATTTTGATAGTAGAAGTAAGATATTGAGTCAACGCGGTTGAGGGCTACCCTCAAAAATCCTATCTTATGTATTTTGATTCGTTCAAGATTTATTCTAACCCATGACATGGACGTCGGGAACGCAGGCCGATTCGCTGAGCCGGGCGAGAGATGTGTAAAGTATTCGTACAAACACGGCTACATTTTGACAAATCAAGTAAAGCTTTTTATTCACATGAGATAAAAAGTAAAATATTGAAGAAAAGGTAAATTTGAGTATACCTCGATGGTCTTCCATAAGCTATTCAAAGGAAGATAGTTGGTAGAATCTAGTTCTGGCCTTATATGCCACACACCAGCACGGAGGCCCCTAATGAGGCAAGTATATGACGGAGTACCCCAATTGAGCTCTTTTATTTTATAAAGATCCGCTAGGTTCACCAAATAGTGAACATGAACCTTGGCAGCCTGATCCAAAAGAGGACCATACTCAAGAGAAGAGCAAGCATGACTCTCACTTGTTGTTGAAGAGAATGTTGAGGCCATAAAGTTTCATCCCTAAAAGCCTCACAAAGAATGGTGTATTTGAAGTGATTATTATATGGAAATATGTCAGCTATGGGACCGAAAAGGTGACGGAGGTGGTCACGGGTTTTGTACAAATTCCAGTCATAAGTTATAGGATCTCCTGAAAAACCTAAACCGGATAAAATAGCGAAATCAAACGGAGTTATTGTCATCTCACTGAAGGGGAGGTAGAATGTATTGGTGGTATCCCAAAATCTCTCACTGATAGCTCTAATAGGATCCCTCTCCCTCCTATCAATGATATGGCATAAAGCGATGTAGATAGGTCCAAACCCAGAATTATACATAATGTTCTTGAGAGGAAAGTGCATCCTCTCACAGGTCTCCATAAACTTCGGGATGGCTCCACTGCTTCTAATTGAGCCTTTCTGCACGACAAAATCCAACAAGATTTTAAAGCTTTACTCTAAATGAGAAAATGAAGAGGTTTAAGCCAATTAGCTTACCGACGAAGAGATGCAAATGAGGAAACATGGTTTTCAGCTTCAACTGGAAGATTACTTGGATCCCAATCATTTTGCGGACACCATTCGCGCTCGAGGAAAGAGTCTTGACTAAGACTATTAGCTCTAGTTCTTCCCACCGGATGAGCCTTTCTTCTAGGCATTTTGGAAAACAAGGAATTCAGCAAAGCAAGGAAATGCAAGATGAGAACAAGAGTACGATGAATAATTGGTGTACAAAATGAAACACACCATGCATCCCTTTTATAAGCAAATCGGTCAAGGCGTTCAAGCATATAAAACAAGGGTCAAGCAATTAATAGGGAACTGAAGGAATCCGGTCAGGCACGCCGGGGCCATGCCTGCCAAAGTCTAGCCGGCTCCGGCCACAAAGCGGCTTGGTATCCAATCGGCGACCGCTTTTGCAGCCTAGCGCACTTCCCTAGTCCGAGTAGTTTTGTCCTCTTGGAGCATGTGATTTTCGTCCCTTATGTATGAAAATGGGAGCTTCTAGGCCCCCAATCAACTTTTCCGAAATAGTTTTTATTAGTCTATTTCGACTAAATTATCTAAGTAAAAACACTGATCTTTTATCAATTCAATTATACACTAAGAAGTATGCTAGCACAACAAATTATTTGGCCAAGCTACGGATCAAAAGACAATCGAAGTTTCAGAATCGAAAGATGCCAAGCTTCAAGCTTTGATTAAACCAAGCTTAAGATCTCTTTACAAAACTTCAGAACACATGCATCGCGATCAAGTTCAGGTTTCACTTTGGAGTTTAGGTTTGACTACAACCAATTCCACGCATCACAAAATGCCTTATAGAAATCGAGGTAAGTATCCCTTTAGTGTTTACTTGACCCTTCATCTTTATAGACTCGGTTAAAGAGGGGGCTAATTGTAGACACCTAAAAATTGTCGTCCTTTATCTCATTATTTTTGTTTTTTTTTTGTCGATCTGATGATGATCCCGAGTCCTGTTTGTTGATTTGGATTTTGAACTGTGATCGATCGGTGCAATATAAGCTAGTAAACCACAAAGAACCCCCATCACCACTTAAATAGCCTTTTTCCTTGGGTCGGTCCACAAATCCTCTGTTATTTCAGACCATCCAAGAGTCGGGCCGAGCCTTTAGAGATTGTGGAGTGCCATGATGTGTGCCGGGAAATTCAAAGTATAGAATACTACATTCTACTCTTGTCCAAGTCGAGACAGGGAGCTGAAGACCCGAAGACGACGTTGAAGCATTGCATTTCATGATCGGGAGTATCAAAGTGCTGCGTTTTGAGCTTCACGAGACAGCCCACACGAGGTTAGAAGCTTTTCCCCTTAAACAATGTCGTGAGGCCGGCGCCCGCCTTCTAGAAGCTTGGTGGAATGCTGCGTTTTGAGCTTGGAGAGTCCTTGAAGACACAACTAGGGCACGAAACCTTAGGAGGGTCTGGTTGGTCGGCACTCGCTTTCTCCCTTTTAACCGGTTCTATCCGGTTTTATCATCTTCTAATCCAATTCTATCTCTTAAGCATTTGGCCCAATTTTCTTTTAGCTGTTTGGATAGCTGAATGGAGGCAAACCTTAGGTCATTTGTGACCTAGGTCTTCTCCTATAAATAGAGACGTATGGCTGTCATTCCCATACGGCTTCCTGCCTTAGCATCACGCTGCAGAAAGTTAACTAGAATACTCTCATATAAACGTTACTCTACCAAAATTTATCTTGAACATTCATCTTTTATACTTATTACCATTGAATCCGTGTAAGGAGCTAAAGAATATTTAATTATTTTGATCTTTGGGCACTCATTCAACTTATCACTACCATACCCTAGACAAGATTCACAAAATAAGCCCTTTTCTTCGGATCGTCACCATTGCATCGAGAGATCCGGCGAAGAGATCCAAATCAGCAAGGTGGGACAACCTGAGGGCCGTATTTCAGCCTTCGAATGGTTATATTTACTTTAGTTTTATTTGCTTTCCGTATTGTGATTTAAGAGACGTAATCGCTTTAATTTCCTCCCGACCGATGCAATCTTTTATTTCCCGTTTTTCTTTCTTTTATCGCTTTCTTTATCGCTTTTCTTTATTGTTTTCCTTGTTATGTTTTTGTTGCTTTAATTTCACTTTGCATGTTGTTTGCTTTCTTTCTTACATATTTATTAACACACTACTCAAACTAGTAATGGTCGTCTTCGGACGGGCGGAACGAAAGGGTTTATCCCTATGTTTCGTACCCTTGCCCCCGAATCCAATTCTCGGTTCAAGACCAACGGAGTCATTTTTTAGCTTCTTCTTGTCTTAGTTTTCCCATACTAAGATCGGAAGAGCAAATCTTTATTTTTTGTTTTTGTTACTTTTTCTTCCCTACAAACCGACTGGCGACTCCCTTGTTTTATGCTTTATTCTACGCAAATTCGCAACTCTATGTTTTCTGGTTGGAGGAAAAAATGACGTTAGGATTTGAATATACCCAAAGGGAACAAATCAAGGCTGGTTTCACCGAGTCACGGCCTCTGGCCAGCACCCACCTTCCCTAGCTGCAGGCTACGGCCAGCTTCGTGGGATGGTGGTGGTGGCTTCGGTCCATATTGGTGTTTTCACACCAATCTGGCCCTAAAGCCCCATGATGAGAATCATACTCTAATATCATGTAGTCCTTAATTAGTAAACAATATCCTGAGACTTCTAAAATAATTACTAAAATAAAATGATTAATAAAATCGCCAATCAAATCCGATTTAACTTATTTCTATTTGATTTAATAAAATTTGGAAATCTTAGTAAAAGGTTCATCCCCACATTCCAAAATCGACTTTCTAAACCCATCTTCAAAATCAATCCTTAAAAAGAGAGATCCGACATTAATGGGGAAGCTCGACGGGCCCCGGGCCGACCATGGTTCCTACACAGTCATTCAAGCATGCAAATAAAGACAAGGTGCCATCGAACAATTAGAGATCTATGGTCAAAAGAGGGTTAAGACTAGGTAGGATACATCGTGACTCATAATCCAAGGATTTAGTCTTCTCGTGGTGCACAGACAAGAAAAAGGCTTTGAATCCTCGGCGCCTCTCGGTAGACCAAGAGCACGTACTATGAGGGAAGAGATGCTGCTTCCGTTGGCAATCAAGCCTAGTTGGGCCCCGCCTAGGTTGTAGTACGATCCTCTTACTAGAATTTTTTAACAAGGGGTAAAACCTAATGGTCCAACAATAGTAATAAACTATGTTCAAAGGTTGCTAAATGCAAGATGCCTAATGTAAATGCATTATTTAAACTCATTACTCAAATTTTCAAGTCTTGCCCTCTTAATAAGTTATTTATCCCAAGTGGAGTCGCCACTATAGGATCCACGTCCACGGGACTGACCGAACTCGAGGTTTTAGAAAATTTAAAGAATGATTTAGGGCTTTGAAGATGTTTTGTAAATGTAGGGATGAAACTTTTATTAAGATTTTCGAGTTTTATTAAATCACGTTAAAACGAGTTAAATAATATTGAGCGGCGGTTTTATTAATTATTTTATTTTAGAAATTATTTACGGAAGTCCCAGGATATTATTTCCTAAGTGAGCAATAAATAAGATTAGGGTTCCTGTTTACGCCATGAGGCTTTAGGGCTAAACTAGTGTGAAAACACCGGTTTGGACCCGAGCCTCGCTCGCTTACCACTCGGTGCGGGGGCAACCTGCACTCAATGGTGGCCGGCGTCGGCCAAGGACCAAGGTTGAGATAGTCGGCCTCGGCCTTCGGCCTGGCTTAATAGATCAAGAACCTTTTTTTCTTATTGTTCAATAAGAAATAGCTAGGAAGCAAATCTAGAAGAAATAAATCAAAAATGAGTCGCCGAGTCAATTTTTAGGAAAGAAAAACTAACAAAAACAAAAGTAAAATTTACCCTTCCAATCTTAGTACAGGAAAAACTAAGACTGAAAAAGATAAAAATTTACTCTAACGGTTTTGGAACCAAGAATCGGATTCGGGGTGAGGGTACAAAACGTAGGGATAAGCCATTCTGTTTCGCTTGTCAAACGATGTCCATTACTAGTTCGAGTATTGAATTAAAATAATATATCAAACACAAGCACACAACATGTGATATGAAAGTTAAAGCAACCATAACATGTATGAAAGCGATAAAAAGTAAATAACTTAAAATTGATCAAAGAAAGCAATAATGAAAAGAAAAGAAAAACGAAAAGAAAAGAAAACGAAAAAAAAAGGATCACATCGGACGGGGAGGAATTAAAAGCGATACATTTTCTCCACAACACTGAAAATGAAAAAGCATAACATAAATAATTTAACCATTGTGAAGATCGAATCGGTGCCCTCGGATTGTCCCACCTACTGATCTGGATCCGGTGATACGACGATAGCGAGTAGAGAAAGGCTTTTTGTATGTTTTGAGTGTAGGTAGGTAAAGGATGTATGAAAGATGGAGTTTTTAGGTTCAGGTGTTGGTTGGAAAGGAGAGTAGAATAGTAATATGCTGAAAAGGGACCAAGAGATCATAATACAAAGAGGAGTATTCGGTAGCTCTTAATCGGGTTTCAACGAGCATGACACCGAGGGATGAGCAATTGCTGAAATGAGAGCCGTAACACCCTACTTTAAATCTTAAATTCTCAGTTTGATTATTTTGATCTACTTGGTTATTAATCTTGTTCGTATAGTATCATATCTAAGAGGTAGTGTTTAAACTATCATTATTTTCTCGCTGAAGTTATGCCTTTCATCAAAATGGGTAGAATGTTAGTCAAACACCTCTATCTAACTCCTAAGACTGCCTAGTTAGTTGCCTATCTCGGATCCCTTAAAATTACTAAGTTTTGATCTCGAGGCATACATTTAGAGTTATATGATAATAGGCTATCTTGATCTGATCTATCGTTATGAGAAATTAGTCTAAACTCAATATCTTTGATTGGTTACATTATCTTATCTATCACATCATTTATTCATGCGTACTTTCCATCCGTTATGTTATTTCCTTATTTATCATTCTATCTATCTGCATTTTATGAAAAGATTTTTTGGTAAGTCAAATACTATAATTCTTGCCTTTTATTTAGAAAATATCTTGGCAAAATTATCTTATCTTTCACCCAGATTTTTATGTCTATTTGTTTTTAAAAGTTCCCTTATCAACCTGAGGCAACAATTCTTAGGTCAGAAGTTCTCTTATCTAATCTAATACTTCCAAGCTGAAGTTACGTTATCGACTTGGGACAACTGAGTTTAAGTTACCTTATCAACTCAACCAAGCAAAGAATTGAATGGAATATATATAATGGTTATAAGATTTTTAACTAAGGATAATAACTCATAAAGATAAGAATAGAGAATATGAGTTGTATGCTAGAAAAATATATTTAGTTGAGTCTATCTTTCTCTTTCATTCATCGACAGATAAAATATTGTGTTAAGGCTTCTTTAACTAGTCTACCTTGAAGAGGAGCATTTGAGTCTTCAACATCTTTCTATCGAAACTTCGAGTCAACTAGCCATTGCAATGGATAGTCCGATGACTCAATTTCTAGACCATCTTGAACTTTTGTGCCTTGGTCCTAACTTCCAACAACGCTTTTACAACTTTTGTAAACTGGTAAATCAGATAGAAAAGAACGTTAGACTCAAAAATAATAATTTACACAAAACAACAACAAACAAGGTTATCAATCGATTATGTGCAAATTGCTTTTTATCCGACAAAGTTTTAAGGGTAATAAGCCTTTGTTTTTGCTTTTCTTTGTGATAAATCAAATCTAGAAAACCTTCAAAAAACAATAAAGGATGGTTATAAAGGATAAGAATACTTTGGTCAATGATTAGATTAGGATTAGTCCAAATAAACTATTTAGTGATTAATAATCTTTATTCTATTACTAAGTCTAATATTCAATATGTTCAAATTCCAAATATGTAAAAACTTAAATAATAAGTTCAACATTAATGGGTACATGAGTTATTTAGACATTTTACAACTACCCAACTTAGGAAAAATATAGCGTAAAACATTATGGATAGTAAAGAATTAAAGCGATTAATTCCAAGTCAGTTAGTGATATTTGCCATGATAGAATAGACATGTTAAAGATAAAAAATATTAGATGAATATGATAACTAAGTCTAACTATGGAGGTCAATCAACGAGAACCGAGCGAGTCAATTAGGCTCTGTTTGGTGACTGACTCAATTTCTACTTTTGAAGAAGAATTGAGTTTAAGACTTTGTCATGTAATCTATTAAAGCATAAGTTTTGACTCACTCATGGATATGTCATATTGAGTTAGATCATTTTCATAGCATATGACTTAGTTTAATGAAGTTCTTTTAGGATACATCTTGGTTAATCATAAAATTTGGATGAATAACTTGATTCAAAATATGTTAGGGGTTAGTTAGTTATACCTAAATCTACAGTTGTTTTGTTTTATTATTTTATTACATAGTCATATTAACAAGCTAGAAGAATATACATATATATATATATATATTAATATATTTCCAATCCACCATAAAAGTTTTTAGAAAAACATTGTGAATGTAATTAGTCACACTTTAGTCCTGCAGACATATTACGAAAAGCTACAAAAAAAAAAAAAAAACAAAACACTTTTTTAAAAAAAAGTATTAACAGCTCAAGCAATCCTTAATTGTATGAAAACTCTTAAGATCATGGGTGTCCATGACTGGAGTGTAAGTGTATAGCCGGGACACTTCTAAGACATTAGCTAGGCTTAGCTAGCTGCCTGAATAAATCATTATAGGAGTATATCCTACATGAGTTATTCAATAAATACTATTTAATTACAAGCAGAAATCTTCGTGATCGATACATGATGAACACATCATTATCATCAAGCCTTATTAAACTATTCATGATTAGACACTTTTTTTTTTTTCTGTGTTGACTTGCTAATTCATCTACAATAACTATTATATATATATATATTAAAAGTTAAGTTGAAATAATATACGAGCGACACCTACGATGTCAGGTAGACGTCGGGTAAAATACCAAATAGGTAGATTTAATGAAATTTTTCACTATGCATGACACACATATTTGATCTTTTTAACCAATTGTGTTTGTTGTAGAAGCTGCTTTAAATTACAAAACACATTCTAAAGGCCAAATAGATTTGTGACTTTTTTTTCGTTGGTAAATGTGAGGTTACCTAACCGAGTCCCTATCTCAAAGGTAATTCTAATTGGGCTCGAAGGTCCAAGGAAATAGGGGATACCAAGGTCAGGCTAACCCACAACTTATTTCGGTTTCTTTGCATAACTTGTAAAGAAATTGTCTCCTCCAACATTTAAACCCCGGTGGACGAGAATGGAAGTATGGAGCGCTTGTCACTAGGTCAACACTTACTGAGTAATGGAGTTATGACTTATGAGCTTCATAATTAATTAAAATAGAAAAAAGTAAAGAGACATATTTATTTACTGTTTATAATAAAATATATAATCTAATATATCAATTTATAATTATTATTTAAAAAAATAACTATTTTTTAACTTATAATTAATTTTTATTGTTATAAATTAATTAGAAATAAGAAAATTAAAAAATTATTAAATTGTTAAAAATTTAATTAATTTTATTATATAGTAAGGGGTATAATCTAGTAAATATAATGGCTTTTACATATTATTACCATGCATGCGTAAAACTCAATTGTTGATAATCAAACGTTTAAGAGTTGCAGAGGTGCAACTAAAATAATGAAAGAGGTCATCAATATCGACAAAATTTGGATTGATTTTTATAAGAAATAAAACTCCGATAATTAGGAAGATTAATAGGAGTATGAAAAAGGAGTTTGTGAATAAGAGACAAGCTTAGGTATGTTGTTTCTTGTTTCTTAATAAAACCGAGTATGGTTATTAGTCATTATAACAGTGTTAATAAATTTATCTTACTTTTTGTAGTTTAGCTTAGTGGATATTATTATTAGTAGCTGCCACTTTTGCGTCTTTTTTCGAGCTTTAACCAACTAATGACATGATAAAAGAAAAAAAGAGTTTGATAAGTGCAAGGGTTAAATTATTTTAAATTGAATTAATTTTTTTCAAGAAAAGTGTTTTAAGTTCTATGTGGACTTATTCTTGATATTCACTTGAGGCTTTCAAATACATTTATATTCATGCATGCTTATTTGGAATAATATTAATCTTTAAATAAGGGACAACCAAAATATTTTTCAAACTTTTAGTGTATATAAGGCACAATAAATAGAAATTCAAATTTAAACTTTTAATAATGATTTTTAAATACTTTTATAGGTGTGTTCGCTGACAACTACCCCAGATAAACAGCATGACCTTATGCATTCTAATTTTCTGATTGGGATAAATCAGTTCATTTAAAATGACGATGTTTCTAAAGATGGTATTAGGAATTTGGATTAAACCTTCATCTTTATTAATTCTAGTGGTTGTCCTTCTAAAAACAAAGAACTAAGAGTTGTGTAAAGGCCACAATCATGACATCCGGACCAATTAAACTTAACCACGAGTATTTGAACTCTACGAATGAGTTTAACATGGGTTAATTAATTAATAAGCAACATCACTTAAAAATGCCACTCCTTTTACTAGGACCATGTCAAAGAATCTTGCCACATAACATGGGAATGAATATAATGGGTCACTCAAACGCCCCATAATGATTTGAAAAATAATGGGGGCTTTTATTTTGTTAGTAATCGGTCAGTTAACTAGACAACTTAGTGGTGAGCTACTAGTCTTTTGTATTTTTAATATGTACTACTCAATTAGGAGACTTAAAATTAGTGGTACACTACTAGTCTTTGTTAGTAGTGCACTTGCACATACTCTTTGAGTTTTGCCCTGTTCAGTACTGACTGGTCCGGTGTACTTTGCTACATCCTAATGAGAGAGAGAGAGAGATGCTAATTTGTCATTTGTCAATGTGTTTAGTGTAGAATGAAAATCAACCATTCAAAGGGTTCAGCAATTGCTTTATTTACAAGTTGAGTAGAGTCATCGTCATGCATTTAGAGATGGCTATTGGACAGAAATAGCCCGAATTAGTGTAGATTTAATAAAGTCTTAGACCCAAATTGACCAAATTTGTAGATTTAATGAAGCCTTCGACAAACATAGACCTAATTAGTATTATGCCTTTGTCCAATTTTATGAAACATTGATCACTTGTTTAAAAAAGCGCAGGTATAATGATTGTTACAAAATGGCAACTATGGTAAGCACAATAACTTTTGCGATATGGACCGTACAAGTCTTTTGAGTTAATGTCAACCATTCAATTTTTTAATTTTTAATTTGATTTAAAATTTTTTTAATAAATTTATAAAAATATAATAAAATCAATAAAACTATTTTTCTATAGTATGTGTTTGGATCAATCCCCCTCCCTGAATTCCCACCCCAACTTCTTCAAAGAAGCGTCCGTCATCAATATTTTTTCCGGCGACACCGATGTTTTTTCCGACGATCACCAAAAAGACTCCACCGTATTTCCGGCAACACCGATGTTTTTTCCGACGATCACCAAAAATACTCGACCGTAGAACGCCCCCAGCCCAATCCGACCTCTTTCTACCCTCATTTATCTCATATGAAAGAATCTAGGATTCCGGATCTCCACGCCCTGCCCTCCGTCGACTGCAAGCCCGATGGCCTGTGAGGTTGTCGATTCCGATGCCCACGATGACGAATAGAATCGTGGTTGTGCTTGTTGCCAGGTTCTGTATTTTTGCCAAATTTGATGTCGGATCTCCAAATTTTCCGGTGAGATACGACCCTCCCTTTGTTGTTGAGCCCGAGGGTTTTATGTGAATTTTTTGTCCAATATCAGAATGTCTATATCTAACAAGTAGCTGAGATGAAATGAATACACTAAGGCAGGGGATAGAATTAGATCTTCCAACCTGCAAACTGATTACATTGGAGGCAAAAGATGGAAATGACTATACAAGATGGAAATTTTGGTTTGGTTCTTCAAATCATATGTTGAATTTAGAAATATGATATTTCAATTGTCACTCACGGTGGCCACTGAGTAGAGACACAAATCGGAAAGCCTTTTATGGCCTTGCTGAAAAATTGAGGGTCAACCTTGCCGAAAAATTGAGGGTCAACCTCGCCGGAAAATGAATTGAGTATTGGCTAGAAAAATGGACTGCTATGGCCCTTGTCAGTTCACGTTGTTGTTGGTGTTTCTTAATTTTGCCGACTTCAATGAAATTAATTTACATCCCAAACATCACTCAAAAGAATATTTATTTATTTATTTATTTATTGATATTTTATAAGAAATTATTTAATTTCAATCAAATTTAAATAAATCAATGGATGAAATTAAATCAAGACATACATATAGTTAATATTGCAAGAGGTATCATGGTTACCATACCTACCCATTTAGGCCCACCACATCACCTGTAGTATGTTTAAAAGGTGGTTTTGTTTCAATTTTGCTTTATTGTGGTTATGTCATCCAACAGGAAATATTGGCCAACAAATAGACCAGACCTAGGCGGTTAACAAACTAAATCTAGAACCAAAAAAAAATTAATGGTTTAACTTTTCCTTTGGGTATTGCTACTTTTTACGAAATAATTAATTTTCCAAAACTTTTTATCGTAATTTTTTAATTATTTTTATTTTCTGAATTATAAATATTTGAAACTGTTTCAAAATGTTTTCAAAACGTAGTTTACGTTAACTTTTAAAAAATTCGAAATCCTTACCCACAAGCCAAACCAATTCTGCCTAGTTCAATCATTGGCTGGTTTGGTTCATTAATTCGAAACCAGCGCCCGAACCAGTCCGAACTTCCATGGCTAAGTTACTCATGCTTGAGCAGTTTGAGTTACCAATACTTTAGAAAAAGAAGAAAGAAGAGAGAATTGTGTCTTTTTTAACATTTTATTTGTCAAAGCACAAACTAAAGAATGGATTAATTATGAGCAGCTATTTTTTCCCCTTCCTTAATAAGTTGTTGGGGTTTATGGAACCTAATTGGTTGTTTGGGTTTATGAGCGGATATTTCTTCCCCTTCATTTTATTTCGGTTGCGACGCTTTATCTTTTGTCCATTTTGTGCGTTTTCTTGTTTTTAATTCATAGTTGTGTCTACAAATGACTTAGAAACCTTCTTTAGCGTGTGTAGCACCAAGCGTAGCCATTGTAATAGCATCATCTTGTAATAGCAACATCTTATAAGGCTACCAAGTCCAGTGCATATTGGTGGTTTTTCCCAATTTTAGGTTTTCCATGAAAAATTCTTGTGCCTCTTAATCCTAAGAACTAGTATGAGAGAGAGAAAGTTTGGTTAGAGAGTTCATATCAAACAAGGAGGGAGAAAAAGTGAAGATTGATCGATTCGACGGAAATGATTTTACATTTCGGAACATGCGAGATAGAGGATTTGTTGTACCAGGAGGAGTTGTATGAACCTTTGGGAGAGAAATCAGGAACCATGGAGAAAAAGGAGAGGGATCTTCTTGATCAGCAAGTGTTGGGAACAGTGAGATTGACGTTGGCTAGAAAGGTCATCTTCAACGTGATGGATCAAAAGACAATGAAGTGGTTGCTTAAAGCTCTATGAAATATGTATAAGAAGCCTTTCATGATAAATAATGTATATTTGATGTGTCGTTTATTTGATCTTAAAATGATTGATAGCACTAGTGTTACGGATCACATTAAAGATTTTAACATGATAATATTCGAGTATTGTTTCAGTGAAAATCGGTTTTGATGATGAGGTCAAGGCCTTAATTTTATTGTCTTCTTTACTCGAGTCGTAGAACTCGTAGTTTATACTAATAGTAGTGCTAGAGGGTCTAATGCACTCAATAATATGATGAAATTTGAGATTTAATCTTGAGCGGAAGTATCCACAAGAAAATTTTGGGGAAGTCATCGAGAGGTGCGTTGAATGTTAGAGGAAGGGAAAACATGAGAATTTTGGAGATCGATCAAAGTCCAAAGTAAGGGATAAATCTCAAAATCCGGGGAGGTTGTGTGTTGGGGTAATGGTGATAAGGGGAATTTTAAGAAAAATTTTCTAAAAGAAATGAAGACCGAGATTCAATGAATTCTATTAAAGATGTAAGTGATGCTCTTGTCCGAGTATAGAAAGTCCTATTGAGTCTTGAATTGTGAATCACGGTGCATAATTTCATTCCTCGTCTAGTATAAAATTGTTCCACAATTTTGTTGATGAAAATTTTGACGAGGTGTACATTGGTAATGGGAAAATTTTGAATATATTAGGGAAACTGGATGTGAAAATTTAAAAACTTCTAGTGGGGGGTTTTGGAAGGCTGCAATGTACTAAGTTTGTTTCGTGCTTGCAAAGAATTTGATTTATGTGAGTCAATTGGATTAGACAGGTTATCTAATTCAAAATTGTGAAAGGACCATTGGTTGCAACCAAGGGTGTGAAGTCTAGCTTGTTATACTCTATTAAAAGGTGCACTAATTTATTTACAAATGTCAAAGTCAATTGTTCCAATGGGAGTCTATGGCATTATACTTGGTATTAAAAAGGGTTCTGTTGAAGTGGGAGTTAGTAAGGGTGGCGAAAAATTTGTTGGGTTTGTAAATGGGTAACTGGTTGCTCCACGTGATGAGTTGTAAGAACCGTGTATGATGAGAAAGATAATAATGTCAACAAAAGGTCAAACCTAAAGGCATACACTTTCTGTTCATTATGTTTTATTGATCGATAACGATTAGCTAGTGTTGCATGGTAAATTCATGCATGAAGTTGATTAATTATAGTTGGAGCTTGCTTTAAATGATGGTGGACTTGAGAAGATTTTGGGTAGCGGGAGGGGTAGCGGGATTCCGACGAACATGCTAGCCTAAGGAGATAATGCTCGGAATGTTGAGGTTGTGCAAAGCCTTTGTTGGTTTCTCTCGATGATAGGGTCGGGTTCATGTACTAGATGGGTGTTTAGCGACAAGGAAGGTGAGTCATTACTCTCCAAATGTGAGATTGTTGGGTTTTATGGAGACAAATGAGATGTTTGGGCTCGGCAATCACAAGCTAGGGGTGACACGATCTGTGCAACCAAAGCATGACCAGAGCCACGGCAAGGAGCAAGCTGAATATGCAAAGGTGAAGGAGATAAATGCTTGGCATGACGGTGATCGTGCTAAGCATATGGCACGCCCGTGCGTGCCATGGGATTTTGGCCCCAATGGTTTCTTTTATTCATTTTGTGCATCTTGCTTGTACTTAAGTCATAGTTATGTTTATATATGACTGAGAAACCTTCTTTAGACTGTGTAGCAGCAAGTCTAGCCATTCTAATAGCAACCTCTTGTAAAGCTACCAAGTGTAGTGCATTTTCGTGGGTTTTTTCGATTTTGGGTTTTCCATGTGAAAATTCCCGTGTCCCTTTTTCATGTGTCTTATTTATTGTTTGTGAGTGTCACTCTCGATCCTAATGTAAGTAACACTAAGGGATATTTGGAATGAAGGTAAGGGACAGTTGAGGGGTTATTAAATGTACTTATCTTTTTATTTGTTTACTTGAGAATTTTCGTAGAACGCAATTTGTAGGTCCTATGTAATACCGTCTCGCTTAAAAGTTTATTGTGAGATGAAAATATTTAAGGTGATTTAAAATACATAGAGGGTGACTAATAATTCATTTAGGGTTAACTCTAATAAAAGTCATATCTTAATAAATTATTAATATCTCCCTAATTATAAGGTCACTCTAGTATGAGACTGTTAGTCATATGAAAACAATATAAAAAGTCACTTCGAACCAATTCCGTCTTACAATAACTTTTATTTGAGATGGTCTTGTATAAGAGTACTAATCTCTCCCTAATTATATATATATATATATATATATATATATATATATATATAGATAAAAGAAACTCTTTCTCTAATTGTCACATATTAATCGCTCACATTAATTTTTTTTATTTTCTATTTTTAATAACCATTATTAGAAATTTCTTGACATATTATTTTGATTTCTTTTTTTGCTCCTCTAATGTTCTTACTTTTGCCTTTCAAATTTTGCAAAAAGAATACAGAAATAAAAGATTATAATTTCTAATATTTCAAAAAATTTGGCAACGACTCCTAACACTAAAGCTTTATTTGGACTTAGGAAAATAGCTTGGAAAGAAAAATTTTGGAAAATTACTTTTTTTCCTTTGTTTGGATTAAAGAAAAAGAGATGGAAAAAAACTTAAAAGAAAAATATGGAAAAAGGTCAGGAAAGTTAGTGTAAAATTTTTCTCCACAAAAACATAAGGAAAATCGGTGGAAAATGAACTTAGGGCCTCCCAAGCTCCCGTTCGCTCTTCGCTCTTAGCTCTTCACTCTGTCATCTCGGGCACTCCTCTTCTCTCCACTAGAGTGCTTCTGCGTCGGCGTTAAGGAGGCCTCCTCGAGCCCCTTTCCTCTCACTTTCGCTTGCCTCAACCGAGCTCTTGCTTCTCCTCGGGCTCTCATCTCCTCGCTCTCCTCATCTTCTTCTCTCGTTGGCGTTCTCTCTGCCTGCGATCTCTCTCCTTCGGCATCCTCTTTCATCTGGTAAATATGTCGCTCTCTCTCCCTCTCTCTATCTCTCTCTCTCCCTCCCACTCTAGTAACCCATCCCTTCTCATATGTCGAAAACTAGAGTTTTAGAGTTAAATTTGGATTCAAGCGTTTTTGGGTTGATTTGGACAAATTTTGTGAATTTGTGGGAATTTGATGTTGTGTATTTGTGATTGAGTGGATTTATCCATCTGGGTTGGTTCAATTTCTGTAGATAGCTATACTTTGTGTAGATGAAAAGTATTGTTTTCATCCTTGAGAAATGAGAACATCTTGTTTGTGCTTGAATGCTCGATATTCCAAAGATGTGACATTTTACGTATCTAGAGACCCGAAATTATTCTACGTTTTCCATTGTGGTGTGTCCTTGTGTGAATTTTCCTGGTAGTGTCCTTGGGTTGGGACAAAACTAGAATGTACTTGAGAATTTCTGCTAAATCATTTTCTCGTAATAAGCCTCTTGTTTCCTTTGCGAATAAATGGGGTTAAGAGAGACCTGAAAAATCTGCTTGTTTGGACTTCTTACTTGGCCATTTTTGGAATTGAGATATTTGTTTTGGATCCTTCATGAGGTGGGTTATGCTTTGTTTGGGATTTAAAGTGGGCGTTTTATATATAGTGAATATAGGTAGTTAGATGCATGATTGAGATATTTAGCCAATTTAGACAAGAAGATACTAAAGAGGATGCATAATGTGATTGCTTTGTAGTACTATCTCCCATATGCGGTTGACCGGTTGCACAGACTTGAGGTTGTAGAGCGGTTTCCTCCTTGCCTCTGAACACATTAATTGAAGTGATGAAATCAAACTATAATCCTTTATGAAGAGGAGTACTATCTCTCATGGAAGTAGCCTCAAACCTATAACAAAACTTTAGACAATACACAAGAGGCTACAAAGGAGTCTCTTTGTATTGGTAGCATCTTGGGATTGAAGGTGAGTCATAATGAGAAAAGCTGCTATTGCTAGAATCACAAAGACATTGAAGAAGGCTAGAATACCATCAAAGCCTTAATCAACACAAAGCAATGAGTGTGTGCGATTCACAACAATGAAGGTGGCTACCTGGAATATTGGAGGGCGATGTCGACAAAGGCACCAATCGGAGAGCTAGATTTGGGTGTTGAGGGGCTGGACTTCTTGGTTGCTGACGGCGGGTCGTTGATTTCATTCTGTAGTTGATCATCCTGATTTGGTAACTGTCATTTTGGAGGTGGAAAAGGTGAGGAGAAAGGTCCAATGGAGAATGATAATATGGAAGCCATAGAGGGATTTCACTGCCAATTTTCATGGTGCTGATGCGGAAGAAGGTGTATCTCAAAATTCATCTCCGTACTTGGCTGGGGAACTCAATCTCTTCAGTTCTTGGACTCACGCTTTTTATAACTTCCTTCGGGCTCTTGGTTTCAGTACAAGACAAATTAAGTGGTAGATTTGTAGTATCCAAAGGTGTTTATAGAGAATATGTTGTAAGTGATTAGTTTAGTCATAGTTAATTTACATTATTGGTATGAGAGCTTGTATACAATAGCTTAATAAAGTTAGAAACTTACTAGATTAGTTTTTTTAATTTTTCCAATCAATTTTCCGACTTCTAAACAATGGAAAAAATTTTAGTTGGAAAATCAATTTTTTTTCCTTGTGTTTTTCTCTAATCCAAACAACGGAAAAAAATAAGTTTCTCTCAACTTTTTTCCTTCTCTTTTTTTTTCCTCTGAATTTTCTGTCCAACCTACTTTCCTCGGTCCAAACAGAGCCTAAAGTGATTATTAGGTGTAGTTTTTTGTATTATAAGGTGGGATAGACATGTTAAAAAATATGGTGCCAAAAATATACTATTAAATAGTTTTTAGTGTTTATATTTAATAAAAATTAATTTGTAATACACACAACTTACAAAAGATTGAAATATTTTTAATAAAGGAATTGTTACAATTTTTAATGAACATGAGGTAAGAATATGTATTGTTTAAGACTTAAAAAAAGGTAGATCCCATGTATTTTTACACACTTAGAACATGTCGTCCTTATCTATTTTATTTATTCTCGTGAGTATGATGATGAAAACTCGGTCTCGTTTGCAAGTTTCGGTTGAGATCGGACTAAACAGAGTGGAAAAAACCAGTTTAGTCCACAAAAAGCCAATATGCACAACAAAACAGTCCAAAGTTATTTTCTTTGGGGCAAGTTAGCCTACAAATCAATTTCCCGGGCAGCCCAAACTATGCTTGGACTCCCAAGCCGAGTACCGAACTAGCGCTAGGGCGCAAATCTACCAAAGCATAGTGTTTTGTCCTTTCAATATCTCAGCTGGCATGCTTTCCCATATCACTAAACGAGGTCGTTTCATTCGACGCTAGCCCACGGGACGCTCCGAACAGGTGTTGTTTCGTTCAATCAATTGTGCAACTAAAACCCTAGAATTCAAGGTGGGTAATTCAACTCTTGAATTAATAGAATTAGTGGATTGATTTAGTATGTTAATTAGTTCCCCATGTAATTGAATTTTAATTGAAGTGGTTAAGTTGTTGACTTATGTCAAATTATGGAATAAGCTAACCTTTAGAGTAACTTTGAATTAAGAAACGAAATTAGTGCGTTCGCTAGTCACATGAAATTATGGGAATTGAATCGAGAGTAACAATTTGCGATGAGTTACGACTCCTTTGGTTAAAATGTTAACTATTTGTGGTTATTGTAGCTTGTGTAAACTAAATTAGTGAATTGAAAGGTTTGGGATATACAATATGTAAGTTCGAATCGAACATGGCAGTTTGTGATGAGTTGTGATAGTTTGGGCTAAATTATAATCGTTTGTAATTATGTTTAGCTTTACTGCTTGTGGTTATTATAGCTCGGGGAGTTTTGATTCTTGAGTTTTTTATGCTTGCAACCGAGTCGAGTTTAATGGGAAACAAATGTTTTATGTATAAAAAGGTAGTGTGAATTTGGAGTACGGGGAGGTATGTATCCATATTGATCGATGTACAATTGAAGTCCGAAAGTAACACATTAGTGATTCTTGGGCTGAATACGGTTTGTGACTATTTATGGTTATTAAGTTTCAAGTAACATTGAATCAACAAAAAGGCAGCTTTGGAGGACATTACATGAGAAAATATACTTAGTAACAATTCCAAATGATTTGGGATTAATTGTGGCTTACGAAAATGGAATGAGGCAAAATTACGTATACAAGAATGTGACATTCTTACTTGAGTAGGATATGATGAATATAAGTAGGTACTAAATACTTGAGTAAATGTGCTGGCTTGGGATGTTCAATTTTAATATGGAGATGCTTAGCTTGTAAAGTGACTCGATCCCTAATGATGCTAAAGAAGTTAGTTTTGAAGAGAGTTAAATGTTTAACGCAAAACTATCCTTGAATATGATTTCTTGATAAGCTGTTATTGAAACTTTAAAATATGTTTTAAAGAAGTGAAATTAATTTGAGAAACTAAATTTAAAAAGGTGACAAATTATGATATGCCTTCTATTGCATTAAACCGATTTGAGAAACTAAGTTTGGAAGAGTGGAAAATTGTGCTATGTCTTCTATTGTGTGGAATTGATTTGAGATTTTGGTTTAAAACCAAGTTTGATGAGTGATTGTTATCACTTTGGTTTTGAACGGATCTTAGGATAAGGATTGTTCGAGACTAGAGGAATGAGGTGGTCGTGCATATAAGACCACAAGGGCCTTGTATATCAGCATGCCCTTCAACCTTGCATACTCAGATTGATTATTGATTCTTTCCTGACGAGGAAAGTGGAGCCTTCCAAGAGTTTCGGTGGAGTCATGTGGTTGTGCATCACCCCGAAACTGTCTGCTGCTAGTTCAAGTCCAAAAGCCTTGGAAAGCACCTAGGGTGTCCTAACTGGAATTGAGAAAAGATGGATCAGAGTTAGAAGGTTGTTGACGGGCTATGTTATTAAACTGCTAATATGTTGTTGCTAGTATATATGTGTATTTTGTAAGTATTATGATTTTTGGGATAAAATTACCCAATGAGCTTATGGTTTGCTCACCCCCTATCTCTCTCTTCCCTCTGCAGTGGTAGGTACTCTTAAAGGTGGTGTGTCTCGTACTTTTAGCATATCTTGGATTCATGTGTGCTAATGCCGGCTCACGAGTGGCACGAGTTTGCTCGACGTGAATTTCATATGTTTCTAATTGTTGTAACTTGTAACCGAGTTCATATGGTTATATAGGTTGTGTCTTAGGCCAATTAGAATATTGTTTAAAAGTTTTAAATGTGTATTGGTTAGACTATGACGTGTGGCCATCGAGATTTCCGAGTGTGTGCATCACCGAGTATTTCTATTACAATTTCTTATGGAGGTATAAGGCTTTAAGTCTAGGGGATAGGCCATATTACAAATAGAATTCTACCAAAATTCTTAGAAAATTTCATACCAAAATAGAAAATCACTTGTATTACCTTCAAATGGAAGCTAGAAAACCAAACCGATAACTTAATTAGCCTTGGGGGTCCCTTTAATACTCCATTGGTAAGAGTGGGGTGTTACATTTATGGTATCAAAGCATAGATTTTGGTGACTGTAAGTCTGCAATGCATGTAGCCGTCTAGTTTCCTTCATTATGTGATTATGTGATCTATTTGTGACAAGCATACGTATGGCATTAAGTGTAACATTTGACTCATAGGTGATTACCAAGTTAACTTAATTGAATTAGTTGATTACAAATTGCCCATTAAGGTGATATGTGAATGATATGCGTCTACTAAGTGTGTCACTGTGTATAGTTAAACTTCTTATTTTCGTTATTCATTAGATTCATGATCGGACTTCGACTCGTTAATTGACTAAGGGATTTCTACCTACAAGAATTATACAAGTATTCAATTATATGTTGGTTGTCCTTACATATGTATATAATTCTAGCAAGCCTATGGTATATATGATTGCTACTAAGCATTTAAAAGATAGAGAAGAAAAAGGATATGGTACACTCGGCATAATTTAAATGTTTGTTAGGTACACATGGTTCTATTCATCAATTTGGATGTTGAAGTTGTCTATTTTTCTTAAGGTTGTTACTAGGGAATGAATCAAAATATCATATTATTGAATAGAATATTACTAAACTTCCTAAGAGATGAGGGATACTTGGTATTTATTAAATGAGATACTTGTAAGTGACTACTTTTGAACGTGAAATAGAGGTTATGGAGAGGAAATTAGTTGGAAAGACAATGTGAAAAATTTGTTGTATCATTGGATGGGTGGCTACTCTATATGGTAGGAATCATTCCATAATTTTTCATCAAAGGATCACAATGGAACTCATCGCTAATTTTCTTATGAGGTCGAATAGAAAATTTTCCCTTCTATTGACTTGTGGATCGTGGTGGACAACAATAAATCAAATTCTCATTAATAGCAGTCCCATATTAAGGCCATTTGGGCTATCTTATGGCATTTAGTCCCAATTTTAGTGGTGTCGGGTTATAATGGTCTTCTTAGTTATGTCTCGAAGTTCAATGTGTTGTTTTTGAAGGACTCTTGTTATAGGTCGGTTTTGTTAAATTCTCTTTTTTGGGAAATTTTTACTTTTTAGAAAGGATGATCTCCAAAGGTAACATTCCAGTTTCTGCATGTGTGAGGTGTGCCAAGTCGGGAAGCGTTATGGAGGTAACCCATGATATACGATAGTCGCGATGGGTATTGATAAAAATCTTGTGTGATGAGTGCCTCATTTACAATGGAAACTAAAAGATGTTCTATCACTTGCGTGCTGTATTTTGGCATCCATTTGGGTTTCCTGGTGCTCCTTGGAGTTAGCTATATGTTACTTTGGAGTTAGATATGTTTACGTTTCATGTAAAGATATTAGGTTTGAACTCAAACCGCCATAAAAGAAAGAGAACTAGGTAACAACCTTCTACTACCTATTATGATTACTATGAGTTATTGAACGTTCTTATTGCTTAGGTTACAATCACATATAGTATTGTTGCGCTTAAGTTTGGACTTCGCTTCAACTCCAGCATTTTAGTTACTGTTTCCGAGGTTCATCTACTTCTTTTTGTGATGTTGCTTGACTAGTATTGTAGACACTTAAAACGTGTCATTCTTATCTATTTTATTTACGTATTTTATTTTGTCGGCTCGGTGATGAAGTCCCTATCCTACTTGGGGATTCGGATCACGATCGGAGTCCGATTAGGGTGACGAAGCCGATAAACCACCAAAAACCCTCTAGCACCAAAAATAAACCTTATTTGCTTTAGGCCGGTCCAAAAACCCATTTCTTTCTGCAGGTCCAAGCCCCGATCAATGCTCCAGAGCTAACATTAGTCGACGCTGCGCATAAAGCTATGCTACACTCAAAACCTTATGTTTCATCTTCAGCTTCCAACCAAAATACAAAACTAATTTTGTTCTTATGACGTCGCATTGATCGGCGCTGCATTTCATGGAAAACATCGGCAAAATGTTGCGGTTTGCACCAAGTGTCCAAGCGAGATACCGAGCTCACTTTCACAAAACGACGCCATTCTTAACTCTGTGTAGTGTTTCGGGAGTTTTCCCCAAACGGTGCATTTTACACCAGAATTCAGCGAGCAACACGGAAGGATGGTTGGACCATGCAACGTTGTTTCTTGATCAATGCCGCGTATCTTGACGTTGTCCCCGAGATCCCGGTTCGGGGACGATTTGGTCCGATTTTCCTGATTTTTCCGGGCGATTTGTTGCATGATTTGGACAGTTGTTTTAGTTTTCCCTAGGTCATTTTCTGGCCTAATTATCCATTATAAATAGAGTGCTTAGGCTATCATTTTGAGAATGACCATTTACTACGTGTTAGGCTACTAAACTCCACTGAAATATGAGGATAAGCTACTTCATGCTTTATGTATTCGATATCTTGATTTCCATTAATCCAATCATCACTATATTACCAACATTCGATCCCTAACCCTTCATCATTTACATACATATCGCCACCTTCACACAAGTTTACAAAAGCCACTTCCAGTTTACCATCATCACGCTTCCGGATCCGATTTGAGACCTAGATCGGTAGATGGGATGACCTTAAGGCACCAATCCGCTTTCAATTCTTACAATTTATTTAATTTACGTTATTTATTACTTTCAGTATTATGGAGAAAGAATGTAAAATTCCTTCCTGACCGATGTAATTTTCTTTATTGCTTTTATTTACTACTTTCATATATGCTTTTATCGCTTTCCTAAGAATGCCTTTGTTGATTAAATCTTGTATTTACTATGTTGTGTGCTTGCCTTTAACACTTTTTTAAACTCACCTCTCAAATTAGTAAAGTCCGCCTGTTGACGGGCGAAACGGAACGACTTATCCCTACATTTCGTACATTCGCCCCCGAATCTAGATTCTCGGTTTTAGATGGATGGAGTCAAGTTTTAATACCTCTTTCAAGCTTATTTTTTCCATACTAAGATTGAAAGAGTCTTTTACTTATTTATTTTAGTTTTTATTCCCTAAAATTAGCTGGCGACTATATTTTCCTTTTATTTCACTTTAATTCACGCCTCGACATTTTTTATTGAAAATCACAAAAAGAGAATTTTTATTTCGATTGCTAAGGCATGAACCGAGACGAACCGATACAGTGCTGGCTCTTGCTGGAGCCGGACGGTCACTTGGCAAAGCTTTGGTCCAAGCTGGTGTTTTTACACCAGATTGGCCCAAAATGTAATACCCGAAATTTTAAGGAAAACAGTTGGAAAGCATAGGATTATTGAGCATTTTTTCCCGCGACTAGGGAGGGTTGAACGACTAATTTTATTTATGGCCGGACATATTACGTTAGAATTCCTTTGGAGGCTGGTATTGAATAAATTAAATTAAGGAAATTGCATTCCTTTTTCATCTAAGCTAAACTTGTTGGGTGATTAGGAATTGTCGTGGTCGGCGTATTAAAATAAGTTAGGAAGCCGCAGACATAAGAGGACGGAAGGGAGAAGATATAGACTTGTCGTATATGGGCCATGATTATTTTTACTAAATTATGAAGAGATGATTAAGCTTATTTGGGGGTCCAATAAGGAGCATTAACCGCCAATTAAGCAAGCGGTGGAGAGAGAGGGAAAACAAAGAGGAAGAAGGCTCGGGGAGCCCGAGCAGCGAGAGAGGAACGAGCAAGAGAAACGAGAGAAAGGGAGGGAGAAAGAGAGGGCGAGCGGGAACCGAGCGAGGCCGGAGGCCGGCGGGCGGAGCGGCGAACGTGGGCCGGTGGCGGACAAAGGCGGAAAGGAAAAGAAACGGAGCAAAAGAGGGTCGGGCGAGAGGAACCGAGAGGGAGAGAAGGCGAATGGTGTGAGGGCCAAGGAGGCCGAGCGGGGCTGGCGGCAGTCGCAGGACCGGAAAGCGACGGTCGGCGACGCGAGCGAGCGGCGAGCGAGGAAGAAAGTGAGAGACTGGGACAGAGCAAAGGCGAAGGAAGGGCCCAAAGCAGGGGTAGGCGCGAGAGGTTCCAAGAGGCCGGGAATCGGGAAAGGTAGTGGCGAAAAGGGGAAAGACCGGCGGCGAACGCGTGAGGGCCGGACCGAGGGCGGCAGGAAACCAGAACCGCCGAACCGAAGCGAGAGTTCCACGAAACCAAACGCAATCGAATGCGGAGCAGCAAGCAATTCGATCAATCGCAAACCCGAGAATCCGAGGTGGGTAGTCTTATACTCTAAACTATTAGTATATTCGAAATCTAAATGAGTTTATCGTGATTCTTGAATGTGATTGTGAAATATTGAATATGTATGCTATTAAATGAGTTAATAGTTGCTTGGAAGTTGAATTAGGAGTTGTGGGGGAAATGGTAGTTGTTAAGGCCTGAAGTTGAAATCGGGAAATTCGAGACGGAGTTGAGTTACTTGGGTATAATGAGTAGTATCGGGAGTCGGGCTAGTTGGGGATAAGTACGTATGGTTTGGGCATAAGTTATGAATTAATATTTCAGATTGAGCCTTGGAGATTTACTTGAATTTGCAGCATTAAGAAATGATTACTAATATCGGGAAATAATGAGTGAGGTGCAAAGAGGAATATGAAATTATATTGAGTGATGCACAATTGGGGCATGGGAGTGAGAAGTGGGTGAGTATTGGGATAATTGAGTTCAAAAGATAATTAAATCCTTGAGGTTGAACTAAATTCGAAGATAAGTAGAACTAGCGGAAGTGGAGTGATGAAAAGAGATTGAGAGCTGAATGATTGAATTTAGACGAGAAAGAGCGATTAATGAAATAGAAATCTAAGATGAGAGCAAATCACACCTGCAGATGAAGGGAGCTAGAGGAATTTTAGTAGTGAAGTAAGAATGAGAGCGATCCGACTAAATATGAGTAAGAAGAGGTTGATTAGTAATGTGGAGGCATAATCGAAAAACATTGAAGTAAAGATGGTAAATTATGAGAAGTTGGGACATGTTAGATTAATGGTAACTACTTGTGGTTATTGTTGCTCGAAAAAGGAATTAAGCTTATTAAATGGGAGAATTGAGAAAGGTTTAGTTGAAGAGAAGTCGATAATGACTATCCGTGTTGAATTGCGGCTATCTATGCAAGTGATTGTGTTAAACGTTGTTCGAAGTTGGTTTTGAAATAAGTTCTATGTTTTACGCAAAATGATACTTGAATGTGACTTGTGTGATATATGATTTTCAAACGTGAAAGCGTACTTTTAAGAAGTGAAATTGATTTGAGAATGTTGTTTAAAACAAGCTTGATAAGTGAACGTGTTAAAGAAACTGTTGTGAATCGACTTTGCCTGGATCGTTTAGCACAAGGAAGGATTCTAGCTAGGGGTGGCTAGCTAAGGGTCCTGTGTAGCGGGACGCCCGATTGGAATCTTCCTAGATAGGTCCCGGGAGCCTTTTATTTGGGGTCACGCCCTAGAGAAACCAGAGAAATCGGAGAAGCTATGAGAAATTGCGAAGTGCTAGTTTAAGGTGATTCACTGAAAGAGATTCATTGAAAATGATTCATGAGAAGTGATTTAGTAGAAATGATTCGGTTTCGATTGAAAGAAAGCATAGCACCTTGTTTAAGGTGATTCATTTCCCAAAATGATTAAAATCCGTGTTTTTGAATGATTGAAGTATTATGAGCTTTATGTTGCAAATGATTCAAGAGATTTCGTTTAAAAGTGTATGGGTTTGTATTATATTATTATGCTTTTGCTAATTTCATTATTATGAGTATTATTTGTAAAGAATTTCCATTTTAAGGGTGTAAGACTCCGGTGAGCCCGTGGTTTATTGCTCACCCCCATAAATTCCACCTTCCCGAGTGTTGCGGGTATATTTCGAGAAAGTATGATCTACACCTAGCATATTACGGACTCCGTTGACTGGTGTTTGCTGCTCTCTGAGTGATTCGTGTTACGGATATGCATTTCTAATATTTTCTAGTATTGTATTTTGTAATTCAATTCATATAGTTGTACCAATGTATAATGACCCATTTAGATTGTTTTAAGTTTTATAGCATGATTGGTTGGACTCCGGCGTGTGGCCGTTGAGTTGTACACTACGAGCGTGTGGCTCGTTGAGTTATATTATGCTTTTATGCAGGGTTTTAAGGCTTTAAGCCTATGGGATAGTTCATATTACAAACAGAACTCTGCCGAAATTTTAGGAAATCTCTAATTCTTTTGGAGAACCACCCTTATTATCTTAAGTTGAGTTTAGATAGCTAAACCAACACCGAGAAAGAGCCTTGCGAGTTCCTTTAAGGAACTCGGCGATGTAATACTCCCGGGGGTGTTTTGGGGTGTTACACAAAAGCCTTGTGGCAAGAATAAATTTATTTTGTTTTGGTTTTTAAAGTTGTGAAATAACATCCCGAGACTTCTAAAAATAATTCCTAAGATTAATAAAAATTGCCAATTGTGTTTACTTAATCTATTTTAAATCATATTATAAAAATTGGAATTCTTAACAAGAGATATATTCCTATTTCTAAAATTATCATCATTAAAAATAGTTGTAAATAAAAAGGAAAGAAATCCACCATTCATGGGGAAGCTCGGTCCGATTTGATTCCCCTCCTAACAGAGGCGAATGCAAGGGTCGTGGTTCCTACGAGTGTCGACTCCATGGGGGACTGTCACTTATTAAGAGGGGAGAGTTGAAAGTTTGAGTTGTGAGTCTTATAATGTGTTTAGCATTAGCCATCTTGCATTTAGTCGGCCTCGAACATAGTTTTTTTAATTTCGACCTTTAGGTTTTACCTTTAAAAACAATTTTAGAAGAGGTTTGATCTCGCTAACCTAGACGGGCCCCATTAGGCTTGATTGTCGGGGAGGTAATACTGCTAACCTAGAATTCATACTTTTTCATATCGTGCACCCTACGAGAGGACTAAATGCTTAGACTATGAGACACCATTTATCCTACCTAGTTTTATCCCCTTTTTTTACCATAGATCCTTGGTTGTCTAGGTGGCACCTTTTACGTTAATTTGCATGCTTAAATGAATGTAGTTGTTTTAGGTATTGATCTTCTACTTGTGAGCCTTTAGGTTAGGTTATGAATGCTGAATAACACTTTCATGGGTGCGAATAAAATATAATAATTAACTTCCTTAAGTTGGTTCATTAAGTACATTTGTAGCCAAAAGTCAAACATTGCCTTTTTTTAGGTCGGTCCATTTATTACATTACTGAGTCATTTCAAAAAAATTCATCTCGAGTCTAGGTTTCAAGCAGCCATCGGTCACCGGAGCTTAGCGGGCGCCGGCCACCTCCGGTCGATCCTGGAAAGTCCTATCGAGGAACCTCATCTCTTTTCGGTGAGTTAGTGTTTTTAGGGTTTTTGACTTTTCAGCATTTTTTTCTCTTTGCACTCCAATTTTTCATTTCATTATGCATCTATCTCAAATTAGGTGAGTCCAATTTCGCATTTTAGTTTGCATTTAGCCAAAAACAAATTCATCTCAAATTAGGGAGTCTAGTTTTACATTTCATTTTTCATTTAGCCAAAATAAAATCATCTTCAATTAGGAGTATCCATTTGTGTATTCTAATTGTGCATTAGCCAAATCACAAATCATCCCAAACGAAGTCATAAGCATTATTTCATTTCATTTGCTTCCTTATGTGTATCCAAATAAAAAGGCATTCGGATCTCGCACTTAAGCCCCTTCCTCCCAAAAGTTTGTGTTCCTTCACATGGTCCTAAACATTATCCTTTGGCCTACATAATAGGGAAGTCTACCGCCACTGGGTTTCGTCGGAATCCGAGCTCTAAAAGGTTAGAATGCCCGAGCAAGGAGTCCGATACCTTTTCCCCTTGCTCTACACCTCGGTGAATACCGGTGCGACCAACACAGGTGCATACAACACTGGCTCAATCATTTTTTGTCGTAGGACAATACCTAATAACAATTTCCCTCTAATGGATGGAGCACTAGAACAATCCTCTATCATCACCGTGCTCCATGAATCCTCGAGCAAGATGGATGCCTGAATTGAGACTCAAGATAAGAAGATATAGTCCATATCGACACTCTTAAAGTCATCCCGAAGGCTCTTGAGGATAATAAGAAAGATCGTGAAGAAGAAACAAGAGGAGGAGGCCCTCCACCTGATCCTTCTCCTAGTCCCGAACGCAAGCCTAAGTCCGATCCACGCATAAATAAGATGGAATAAATGTTAAGGGAGTCACTACTTTGATCTTACTATATTCACTTCAATCCCCAAAGGAAAGCTACCTCCTAAGTTCACCATGCCGGACATTAAGTTTCGTGGATCATTTCACAACTTCTTAGGAGCAATGACTCTTAAAAATGTACTTGAAGACACTTGCCACATCATCTTCCCATGGACCTTCGATATTGATGTAATCAAGTGGTATAATGCGAGTTGACCCACGCAAGGTCACCAATTAGAATGATCTATGCAAGGAATTTCTACACCAATACTCCTATATCACCGATCTACCTGTCACCCTTAGAGATTTGGAATTAATCAAACGAGGCGAGAAATAAAGCTTTATTGACTTTCTCGCCATATTGAGAGCAAAGGCTGCCTACATGGTGGACTGATCTTTCGAGAAGGACCAAGTAAGAATCATTATGAAGAACCTTCGAGAAAACAGCACCTCAAATTCTTACCATTCATGAGTTTCACAACTCTTAGAGATGTAGGCATGTTGATAGAAGAAGAATTATGTACCACAACCATAAAATTCATGGCTGGATATGGAGGTAACTATCAATCCAAGGACAAAAAAACCTCTAATTAAAACAAGACTAGCAGGGGTGGAGACGTCAATGCCCTTAATAGGTATAATGATTACACTCCTATTGATACAACACATGCTCAAGCCCTCGATCATCTCGTTGTCTAAAGGGAAGATTGAATTGCCACCTGTAAGAGTAGAATCGGGAACCATAAAATAGTCAAAAAGCTGGTATGTAGGAAAATTCTTTAAGTACCATCATACAAGAGGACACAACATGAAGCAATGTTGGATAGTTAAGAACATGTTAAAGTTCATGTTCTGCAATGGTTAACTTCTTCTCCCTAAGGCCGCTCGAAGCCTAACAACAACAAGAATCCATTCGAGTAGTACCTTAGCCATATTCTTTGATCCCATTCTACGTCGGTGGGATCCATATTTCTTCATTCAAGACATCGGTGAGTTCAAACCATTTGCTAGCTTACCTTACGTAAACCCGAAGTCTACGAATTGTGTGTAAGCAATGAATAAGATGTATGTGAATGTAAAGATCAAGTGATGATAATTTCTACGGCATATCACTCATAGAAGAAGACAACTTCGAGGAGAACCAAAGAGTCCATAAATCCAATTCCTTACAAGATCCGGGCGACATAATGTACTAATAGGTCCACAACGAGACTCAAGAAACCCTAAAAGAACAAGAAGGCTGCTAGAGAAAAAGACCCAATCTTAAAACAACTTAAAAATCTTAAAGCTTATATCTCCATCTAGAAATTCATATGTGCTTCCCAAAAGCATAGGCATGCCTTGATTGATGCACTTAGCAAAATTGAGGTCTCTCCTAAAACTACGCTTAAGGAAGTAGTAGGATTGGTCCATAATGGGGATGGAACCATCACGTTTGACAAGAAAGATCTACCTGAAGAAGGCATTACACACAATAATGCCCTCTACTTGACTGTAACTTGCATTAACAAGTTTATCCCTCTAACCTTAGTGGACAATGGATTTGCCGTAAATGTCTATCCTTGGAGAAAGGCTAAGAGGTTAGGGATTAGAGAGAAACAACTCTCTAAGAAAACTATTTAACTTTAAGCTCATGGTAATTCCATAAGGACATTTTTGGGAACGGTGACTCTTATGATTAATGTCCGGCCTATGGCGAAAAAATTGATTTCCAAGTCCTAGATATTTCGGTTACCTTTAACCTTCTTCTATGACACCCTTGATTACACGACCATCGGGAAGTGCCCTCTACACTGCATCGGAAAGTCAAGATGATTATCACAGGTTAAGTAGTAACCATCAATGGAGATAGTATGTAAGCCAACATCACCTCTAAAGAGTCTATTGTTGAAATTGAACACGATGCTGATAACGAGGACCTTTATCGATTCGAGACCATTGCTGCTATAGACAAGGATGAAGCATCTTTCAACTTCAATCCTTATGTCAATCCTAGTGTCCATTCGATATTAAGGAAGAAGGGGTATTTTTCTAACTTAGTCTGTAAGTAGGAGGGCATACCACCCAATCTTTCCACCTCTTGAACCCACTAATAACTTTATGTTTGGGCTAGGCTATCAACCAACTGCCAAAGAAATAGCCAAAGCTAAGTGGGAGACACAAACTAGAAGGACTGCACCATTCACAGTCCGTTCAATCAAACCCTTTCCTCGTACCCTAAATGGGAAATTCTTAAAAGAAGGGAATGACTTCTCCTACTATGGTTTTCCTGAGCCGTACTACCTAAAAGAAAAGGGTATCTTGGTACTTGGTTCGGAGGTTTTCAGTGACTGTCATGTGCTAGAAAAGGAGGCACCCTACCTCCTCGAGAAGAGACAATCCACATAAGACTGGACCAATTTGGCTTAGAGCAATATTTTTGTTCTACTATTTGGACGGGAAAAAAATCCGAGAGGAATTTCGTTTCGATGCTTGTCCGAAGCCATGTCGCACTCGCGAGGTTGATCCATCGAGATTCATCACCGACGTTAACGCCAAAGGGTCCAAGCACATTACTTTTACCACGTGGGTAGAAGCAGCCTCCTCTCCAACCCTAACATCGAAGCACGTGGCAAAGTTCATAACTCATAACATTATCCGTCGATATGGGCTACCACATGAACCGATTAGCAACATGGTAGTTGAAGACTCGGGTATAGATTTCTACCTCTCTTATCTTTTGATTCTAAGTCATTCTAAGCATGATAGAAACTCTTATCTAAGTTTTCATTTTGTTACGAGCGACTTGAAAACCACTTTATTGCATATTTCTCACACTAATGTTTCGACTCACTCGGACATCACTCGGAACCATCGCATGCTCAAATAATTTGTGTAACAAAATTATTCTCAACACTAACTTTTTATTTCAACGAAAAGTGAATTACAACGTTAATTCTTTATTCTAAGTCGAGTATATTTCCTTGAGGATTATTTAACTAGATCAAGTTCTTATACTCTGATATTTTACTCTTTCTAAGTTGATTATTTAAGGATAATTAAGAATTTAATTATCCTAATTTAGACTTAGAAAATTCCATTCTTTTAGGCCAAAGATAATTAAGAATTTAATTATCCTAATTTAATCACTATCTGTGCCTAATCTTGGACCAAAGTATTTTATACTTTGAGAACCAATGTGGTTTGCTTTTGTACGTTATTCAAATGAGGCTAATCTATTTTTGAATTTTAAAAGTAACCAGCTTCTAGCCGTTAAACACCAGCGAGACAATTTTAGCTACTTTTGGACATGGCTCATACACCTTGTCGGGGTTATTTGTTTCCAAAGCTGGAAAACACCAACTCTAGTCCTAACGGTTGTTTCCACCTCGGTTTTCTGTCACCACCAAGTGATTGGACCATCTTTTGGAGCCAAGAGCCATTATACAACGTTCACATCCCAACGGATTTTTTACGTGTGGCTTACAATAGCCGTTACAACAGTTAGTGAAGATTTCACTCTAGAACCGGGATTCAATGGTCACTCTGCCTAGTTGTCTATAAATAGAAGTCACTTTGCAAGACTTTAAGGTTGCTAGAATTATTTTTCAACCTATTACTAGATTCATTCTTATTTAATCTTCTACTTACAACTCCAACATTGTATTTTATATTTTCTGAGTTGTAAAGAAAGTCTTGTAATCAATTACATACTTCTCTACTTTCTTTGTAAGTCCCTTGGTCGAGCTGTAAGGGTTAACTCAACTCCGTTGTCCCCGATTGTAAAGGTTTCCTCGGTCGGGAAGTAATAGATCGAGATAAGGGTACTTCGAGTGTAGGAAAACTTTGTAAGGAATTGTTTAAGGGAGCAATTCTGGTTGAGTCAATCCTTTGTATTTTATGGATTCAAAATAGTGGATTTGACTTGGTGCTTGGATTAGCACCGTCCGTGGTTTTCTGCACCGGGAGGGTTTCCACGTATATCTATGTTATTATCTTTTTGAGTCTAATCTAGACTAAGAATCTGCTTTCACTTTGTTTTGGTGCAATCTAGACTAAGAATCTCCAAGGATCTGCTTTTGGTTTGTGTTGTCGAAAAAATTGTTTAGTTTTCTTCATCACCCTATTCACCCCCTCTAAGGTGACATAGAATCTCCAAGAGCAAACCTTCGGAGTTCATCATCGGGCCAACAATAAATTACAAAATTCAACGAGATAAGGGATGACACTTTTTAGGTGTCTACAGGGGACAAGGGTACAAAACGTAGGGATAAGCTCTAATGTTCCAGCCTTCAAACGATGAACTTTACTAGTTTGAGAAGTGAGTTTAGATAAAATATTAAAAACTAGCACGCAACATAATGAGATATGAAATTAAAAGCAATCTAGGCATGATAAAAGAAAGTAATAAAGTAGATATGAAACACAATAAATGAAAGCATTAAAGAAAGAAAAGAAAAGCGAAAAGAACCGAAAGCAAAATTAAACAATTTAATCGGTCGGGGAGGAATTTAAATGTGATACATATTTTCTCCACGAGTACAAAAACGATAAAATAATAAAGGTAATAAAAAAACCGTCGCGAAGGTCGAATTGGTTCCCTCGGGTTGACCCACTTGCTGATCTAGATCTCGAATATGGATCTTAAAGTGCGACGGTGGTGAATTGAGAAAGGATTTTTGTTAGTTTTTGTGAAGGTAGGTACAAAGATGTGTGACTGATGGAGTATTAATGTTTAGATGTAGGGAGTATCATGAAAGTAGGCTAAAAAGAAACCAAGAGATCATAATACGAGCAACTGTATTCGGTAGCTCTTAATTAGGTTTCAACACCATTTAGCATAGGAATTGGCAACATGGAAAATGAGATCCTAAGCTCTCTATTTATAGGGAAAGGTTTAGGTCACAAATGATCGAAGTTAGCAGCTTAAACAACCATTCAGAATAAGCCTAAACCAGCTGAAAAATCACAAAAATCGGACCAAAAATAAGGGATAGAGCTGGATGCGGGGATGCGCACATCGGACGCAAATCGCATCGTTTGGTCCTTCGGCTTCTTTCGTCTTGCAGCAAGACTACGAGCAAAATGCAACGTTTGAGGTGAAGATGGGCCTTGTGCACAATGTCGGACTCAACGACGTCGTTTTGTGAGGATAAGCTCCGTGTCTCGGTTAGACTGTTTGGAGCGCGAGTGTATTGGTGATTCTAACCGTGAAACATGACACCTATAGGAACCATAACATTGCGCCCGAGCCAGGACGGGCCGAATCGAGCTTCCCCATGAATTGCTTGGCGTTAAGGTTTTAGAATGTTTTGAAGAATGATTTAGGATTTTGAAGACGATTTTTGAAAGTAGGGGTTGATCTCTTATTCGAGTTCAGAATTTTATTAAGTCAAGTTAAAGATGAATTAAATTAAAATTATTGGCGATTTTATTAATTATTTTATTTTAGAAATTATTTTTATAATTCCGGGATATTATTTCTTAACAAAACAAAATTAAAAAACTAGGGTTTCACATCTTCAGTGAGGCTTTAGGGCCAAACCGGTGTGAAAAAACCAGCATGGACCCAAGCCACGGCCATTGGCCACTCGGTGTTGTCCGAAGCAAACACACGGCTGTCGGGGGTGCCGACCACGGGCCATGACCGAACAAATCAGCCTTGGAATTCAGCCTGCCAGGCAGGTTTAGAAGTCCTAAGTTTTGTACTTGCGGTTAGAGAAAATTGAGATGTAATTTGAATAGAAATAAAAGTAAAAATAGGAGTTGCTAGTCGGTTTTAGGAAAGAAAAACTAACAAAAACAAAATAAATGCTCTTTCGATCCGAGTATGGAAAAACTAAAATTGAAAGAGGCTAAAAGTGACTCCATCGATGTGGAGTCGAGAATCGGATTCGGGGCGAGGGTACGAAACTTATGGAAAACCCTTCCGTTCTCCCCGTCCGAAGACGACCATTACTAGTTTGAGTAATGAATTAAAATAACATACTAAACACAAGAACGCAACATACTAAACAAAATAAAAGCAACCAAAACATGGATGAAAGTGATAAGATACATATAAAAGGAAAGCGGTAAAGAAAATAAAAGCGAAAGAAAAGAAAAGCGAAAAAGAACGAAAGCGAGAAACTTTAAAGATTACATCACATAATACGGAAAGCGATAAAAGACATTAAATAAATAACCATTTGAAGGCCTGGAATTTCCTGGTACACAGCACTAGATACCATTGTCTCTAAAGGCTTGGCTGGCTTGGACCGTCCAAAAAAAGGATGTTTGGACCGATCCAAGGAAAAAGGCTTTTAATGTGATGCTTCGTCGCACCGAGTCAAATTTAGTGTGTGATCAAATCCTCAAACGAGGACTCGGGATTTCATCATCGGGTGCATAATATAAAATATAGAATTTAATGGAAATAAGGGATGATACTTTTTAGGTGTCTAAAGTTAGCCCCCACTTTGACCGAGTCCGAAAGTTGAAGGGTAAAAGTAGACACTAAAGGATACATACCTCGATTCTATGCGAGTGATTTTAATATTGATTATTGTGTAATGTCTAGAATTGGTTATTGTAGAACTTGAACTCTAAGACAGGGGCCTGGACTTGATCGCGATGCATGCGTTACGAAGTCTCGTAAGAAGGTCATAAGATTCGCTTGTTTAGTTCCTAAAGCTTGGTAAATTTTGATGTTGAAACTTCGATCATTTATATTCTTAATCTTGGCTTGATAATCTACTGTATTAAGATGCTTGTTTGTGAATAATCATGTGAACGAAAGTTTAGTGTTTTACTGTGTAATTCGAGTCACAAACATCATTTGGCGTAATAATCATCCACTTGCCATGTTTGATAAGACTTCACAAGCTACTCTAATAGCTAAGGCTACAAGGCTACAAGGCTTCAAGGCTGTCGTTGAAGGGTCACCACCTTGCCTCATGGCCGGCGCTAGCCGGCTTTTGGCAAGCCTAGCTACGACACACTTCTTCCGGATTCCCTTGGTTTTCCTTGCCTTTTTTTACTCTTGTCTTGCATGCTTGGCTTGGCTTGACCGAATGGATCTATAAAAAGGTTATTTAGTGTGTTCATTTTGCTCACACTCCACTCTTGCATTCTTGCCTAGCTCTTGTGCATTCTTGCTCTGCTCTTGTTGAAAAGTTGGTTTCCAAAGTCTTCTCTTAAAAAATGTCTAGGAGAAAGACTCATCCTAGTAAGAGGACAAGAGCTGAGAAGCTTGTCCAAGATAAATTCCTTGATCGTGAATGGCGTCCTCATAACGAATGGAATCCAAATGAACTCTTGGTTAAGGATGAGAATCATGTTTCTTCACTTCCCATTACTCCTTCGGTAAGCTAGTTGGCTTAAACTTCCACTTTTGTGCATTTAGAGTAATTCCTTTTACTAAAAATGTTATTGGATTTTTGTCTTATTGAAGGGCTCGATTCGAGTAGTGGAGCCACACCCAAATTTATTGAGACATGTAGAATGATGAATTAAATTCTTCAAGATGTCATGCATAATGCTAGGTTTGGTTCTATCTTCCTTGCTATAAACCATCTTTGTGACAAAAGAGAGCGAGATCCTATTAGGGCCATTAGTGAAAGCTTTTTGGATACCACCAATACCTTCCACATTCCCTTCGGGAAATGGCTATTACCCCTTTTGATTTTTTTTTATCCGGTTTGGACTTCTCGGGGAGCCTCTAGCTTATGACCGGAATTTGTACAAAGATCATGGCCATCTTCGTCATCTCTTTGGTCCCGTGGCTAGTAGATTTTCTCAGGAGAACTTCTTTAAGTATACCACTCCTTTTAAGGTTTTTGAGAATGTTAGGTTTTGTCATCGACATTCTCCACAACAACAGTCGGGACTGTGATGGCTCTCTTATTAAGCACGGTACTCTTTTCTAACCAAGCCTTTAAGGTTCACGTTCACTATTCGGTGAACTTAGTGAACCTCGACAAAACAAAAGGAGCTTAACTGGGGTGCTCGCATGTACACTTGCATCATAAGGGGCCTCCGTGCCGGTCCGGGACACACAAAACCCGAGACAGACTTGACCAACTATCTTCTATTATGTAGGTTGTGGAAGATCATTGAGATATGCTCTAATTCTTCATTTACTCCCAATATATTTTCATCTTATGTGGATAAAAATTTTACTTGGTTTGCAAAATGTAGCCATGGTTGTATGAATACTTCCGCACCTTTGTCCTGCCTTAATGAATCGTCCAACGTTTTCGGCTTCCATATCATGGGCTAGAATCTATCTTCGACGGCCCAAAATCCAGCATATAGGCTTCTTGAGATCCGTCCTCAACTATGTGACTTCGTTATGTTGACTTTAGGCTTAAAATAAACCTAAAAAATGTGCCTAGAAAATTTTTACTTCACTATCTAGCTGCCTACCACCGGCCACTTGGCTATGGGGGACCTTTTGGGTCCGGCTGAATGTCTTATATGCCCCATTTCTTGTTGCTTTTTACTTTTGCTTGTTTGTTTCCTTATGAATCTTGTATGTGCTGGCCAATTTTCATCCTTAGGACCAACTTAAACTACCTCTAAGTGTAATTATTAGACGAGAGTTGAGCGAGAGCAAGATTTTATTTGAGGTCCTTTTGGGTTCTATATGTACCTTAGTTAAAGAGTCACATCGCAAATTTGAGACAACACATGGCCTCTGTTTGTTCCTCTCGATCCACCACCAACCATGTTCTATATTCCGTATTCTTTAGAAACTCCTATATAAGTTTTCATTATGTTTTGACTACCTCGAAAGCGCCTTACTACATATCTTTGTCACTTTTGTTTTTGATGCACTCGGACATCACTCAGAACCATCGCATGATCAAATAATTTCTCTAACACACTTTCTCTAAGCACTCGACTTTGTATTTCAACGCAAAAAGAATTACAACGATAATTCTTTATTCCGAAGTCGGTTTATTTCCATGAGAATTATTTTCCCGGATCAAGTTGTTATACTATGATATTTTACTCTCTCTACTTGATTAGCTTAGGATTGACTCAAGATGGAATTTGAGTATATTGCATATTAGATTCAGAAAATTCCATTCTTTTAAACCAAAGATAATTAAGCATTTAATTAGTCGGATTTAATTATTATCTATGCCTAATCTTGGACCAAAGTATTATTATACTTTGAGAACCTTTGTGGTTTGCTTTTATAGGTTATTCAAACGAGGCTAATCTATTTTTGAATTACAAAAGCAACTGGTTTCCAGTAGTTAACCACCAACAGACAAGTTTTGGCTACTTCGGATATAGCCCGGACACCTTGTTAGGGTTGTTTGTTTCCAAAGCTGGAAAACTCCAACTCCAAGGCTAACAGTTGTGTTCACCACGGTTTTCGAGTCACCACCAAGTGATTGGACCATCTTTTGGAGCCAAGAGTCATTGCACAACGTTCACATCTCAACAAATCTTTTCTAAGCGACTTAGAATAGCCGTTACAACGGCTAGTAAAGATTTCGAGTCCAAAACCAAGAGTCAACGGTCACTCTGCCAGGTTGGCTATAAATAGAAGCCACTCCACAAGACTTGAAGATTGCTGAACAGATTGCGATGTTAATGTTGAACCTATTATTGGATTTATTCTTGCTCGAGTCTTCCACTTACAACTCAAATTCTATATTTAATATTCTTTGAGTTGTAAAGAAAGTCTTGTAATCAATTACATACTTCTCTTACTTTTTCTGTAAGTCCTTTAATTGAGCTATGAAGGATAACTCAACTCGGTTGTCCCCGATTGTAAAGGTTACCTCGGTCGGGAAGTAGTAGATCGAGATAAGAGAACTTCCTGATTGTAAGGGTTTCCACATATATATATGTTATTGCCTTTACGAGTCTATTCTAGACTCGGAATGCGCTCTTAGTTTGAATTGGTGCCAAGATTGTTTAAATTTCTCCATTTCCCTATTCACCCCTTTCTAGGGTGATTTAGACTCTCAAGAGAAAACCTCCAATTGGTATCGAGTCTAGCTTTTCCAAAAGGATTTAACCATCCGAAGGTGTAAAGATCGGATTGTTCGGAACAATGGAGTGTTCGATGAAGGAAGATCATCCACTAGACCACCAAAGTTCAAAGGGTCAAACTTCGCACATTGGAAGAAGATGATGGAGTTTTTCGTGTTGGACAATGATGAAGATGTTTGGATCATCATCCAAGCAGGCAACTACATTCCAATGAGGATGGAGAATGGAACCACTTGTGCTTAAAGCCAAATATGAGTTCACCATCGAAGAGACCGATAAGTTCGAAAGAATTTCAAAGCTATGAACACACTTGTGTGTGCTATTAGCACGAGAAGAATACAATAGAGTCTTAGCGTGTGACACAACCAAAGAGGTGTGGGACACTCTTGTCAACACCTATGAAGGAAAAAGTCAATTAAAGTAGACGAAGATAAGTCAATATCTTCATAAGTATGAAGCTTGTTCAAGATGGAGCTAGAAGAAAACATGACTTAGATGTATGTTTGGTTCATAGAGATTACTAATAATCTCATACCTCTAGGTAGAAAGATCTCTCACAAAGAAATGTCCAGAAAGATTATGAGAAGTCCGCCAAAGAAGAGATGGGTTCCCAAGGTGATAGCCATTGAAGAAGCACGGAACCTGTCTCAACTCAAACCAGACGAGCTTATTGGGAAATTACTTACCCACGAGATTCATCCGGAAGAAGAAGATGCCAAGGTCAGCACTGAAAGGAACATAGTACTAAAGGCGGAAGAAAACAGATGTGAAAGTTTGAGCTCCCGAGAATCGGAAGAGGATCCTATGGCACTCATAGCGCGCGACTTTAAGAGAATGATGAAATATAAGAAGTGAGAAAATATGCCAAAGGATGAGTTCTATAAAAGGGATAAGAAGGACAGAAAAGGTAAATATTCATCCCCTTCCATGTTGTCTTTATCTAAGAACTCTAGTTGCTTTGAATGGGGCAGCAAGGAGCATATAGTCAAAGATTATCTAAAAAGAAAGAAGGACAGAAAGAAGAAGGCTATGATGGCTACCTAGAGTGATGACGACTCATCCGAAGAAGATGATTCCGACAACTCAAAGTGTCTTATGGCACTTACAAACTCGAAGCTTAATCTAAGTCAAATAATGAGAGCTCGGATATTGAGGAGGTAATTGAATATTTTCTCAAATTCTCCGAAGTTGACTTAGCTAGATATATTTATTGTTTAGAAGAAAAGTCCAATTCGACTCTTAAGCTGTTTAAAGAAAAATTTGAGTCTCTTACTACCGACAACAATGTTTTGAAAGATGAGTTAGAAAACCCGAGACAGAATCTGAAAGTACTTAAGACCGAGTACTCAAGAAAATGAGGCTGAGTCCGAGTCACTTAGAACAGAGAATGAGGAATTGAAAAGGAAGATCAATGAGTCTCAAGAGCTTGTTTTAAAACTCACTCAAGGTCAGAAAAACCTTGATCTTTTACTTAACTCTCGGTGTGTCTCATTTAGGAAAGAAGGACTTGGTCATAATGAAGAAGATGAATCTAATTCTTATTCAAATCTTTTCAAAACTAATTCTAGAACTATAAAGTTCGGGAAGGCTGAGCATGGTACCATTCATAAGAACAAAAAGAGGACTAAGCCCGGACTAGGTTACAAGAAAAAGCCTTCTCCACTTGTTTACAAAAGAAAAGATTTTTAAAAGACGGAGACACACACTCAATTTTCTAGAAGGAAGACTCGAGAATCGGACCGGACCCAAAATTATTCAAATCTGGGTTCCCAAGAGTGCTCTTCCTTAGAAAAGGACCACGAGTAAAGAGAGTTACTCGGTTCGTAAGAGGATGTGAGAAGGGTTAGTTTGTTTCTGTCTTGCAAGTAACTTAGAAGCGGAAGAAAGGTCACTAGTACTTAGATAGTGATTGCTCATGCCATATGTCAAGAGATTGAAGACTCTTCTCGGAATTGGAAGATCTAAAAGGAGGAAATGTCACATTTGGAGATAATAGTAAAGGCAAGATAGTAGGGATTGGAAAGGTTGGTGAAGGAAATAACTCAATAGTCTAGTCTATCTTGTCAAAGGGTTGAAATACAATCCGCTCTGCATCTTTTAGCTAGTGACAAAGGAAAAGAGGTAATATTCACTCGGACCAACTGCTTCATTTCTTATGCAATCACCAAAGACTCTAAGCTCTTAGGTTTGAGGTCGAGTAACACATACACTATTCCTCTATCAGGTTCAAGTCATAATTTATGCTGGTTGAAAGCATATGTGAATAATGACTCATGGACTTGGCATTGTAGATTAGGTCATGTCGGCATGCATACTATCAAGAAACTTGCATCTCATGGATTTGTTAGGGGATTACCTAGCTGTGCATTTAAGAAAGATAAAGTCCGTGAGGCATGCACCAAAGGCAAGGAAGTTAGGTCTTCTTTCAAACCACTCAAAGCTGTATCTACATCCAAAGTGCTTGAATTAGTTCATATGGATTTGTGTGGTAAAATTCCTATGAAAAGCCTTGGAGGTAAATCTTATATACATGCCATTGTTCATGATTGGTCGCGATTTACCTAGGTATGTTTTCTTAAGAACAAGAATGAACCCTTCAAAGATTTCACTACGCTCTATAGGAAAATTCAAGTGGAGTTTGAGACTCGGATCGGGAGGATGGGAATAGACCATGGAAGAGAGTTCGACTACTCGGAATTTGCGAGACTTCTATGACAAGAATGACATCTCTCCCAACTTCTCTGCACCAAGAACTCCTCAACATAATGGAGTAGTAGAGAGAAAGAAAAGAACTCTTGTAGAAATAGGAAGGACTATGATGATTGAAAATGACCTACCTTAGTATTTACGGGTCTGCGGTAGTCGGCACGACAAATTACACACTTAACAAATGCCTCATCGGACCCATCTTAAAGAAAACTCCCTACGAGCTATATAAGGGAAAGAAACCCAACATCTCCTAATTCACACCATTTGGATGTAAGTGCTTTGTTCACAACAACGATAAGGAGCATCCGATTAAGTCCGAAGCTATCTCCGACGAAGGTATATTTCTAGGTTATTTATCTCATAGCAAAGCTTATTGTGTATTTAACAAGAAAACTAACAAAATGGAAGAAAGTATCCACATTGTCTTTGATGAGATTGATCCGGCAGGATAAGTGAGTCCACATACTTAGATCTTAGGCTTAACGAGAGATGAAGACGACCTAGTTGAAGCTGAGCTCGGGAAGATTCAAAACAAAATTATTGAAGTAACTCGGAATAGAGTAACTCAAAATGTTATAACTTCGAGTAAACAGATTCAAGAGTTAGCTTAGAGTCTTTGAAGAACAAGTCAACGCGAGACTCAACAAGAACGACCAACCGAAGATCAGATTGTTCAACCAACAAACTAAGTAAATCAAAGGACAGGTAAAGCTTTGAAATATGTGTCCAGTCACCTACCTGAAAATATATTTTCGAGACATGAACAGATGGGGTAAGAACTCGATCTTCTTCGTATAATCTGTGTGCATTTTACGTATTCATATCATTAACCGAACCCAAAAATGCACTAGAAGCCCTAAATGAACCTGAATAGGTAGAGGCCATGCAAGAAGAGCTCAATCAATTTGAAAGAAACCAAGTCCGGACTCTTACCAAACGACCCTCTAACCATCCAAACATAGGAACCAAATTGGTTTTCAAGAACAAATTTGATGACAAAGGGTTGGTAGTCGAAATAAGGCTAGACTTGTCGCTCGGGGTTACAATCAAGAGGAAGGAATTAATTGTGGGGAAAGCTTTGCACCTGGTGCTAGGATTGAGGCAATCGGAATCCTGTTAGCATTTCCATCTAGCTTGAATATCAAGGTTTATCGGATGGATGTCAAATGTGCTTTTACGAATGGTTTCATTCAAGAAGAAGTTTATGTTGAGCAGCCCCTAGATTTGAAAACTTAGAATTTTCAAATCATGTTTTCAAATTACAAAAGGTTCTATATGGTCTTAAACAAGCTCCCGAGTGTGGCGTGAAAGAGCGAGCGAGGTTCTTGGTCGAAAATGATTTCAAAAGAGGTCGGATTGACAAAACTCTTTTCATTAAAACTAAGGGAAAAGATTTTCTTATCGCTCGGATTTATGTTGATGATATCATTTTTAAAGCTACTAATGAAACTCTATGTCAAAATTTCTCCGAGTTGATGAGACACGAGTTCTAGCCGAGCATGATGGGAGAACACAACTTTTTTCTTGGTCTACAAATTAAACAAGACAAAGATGACATCTATGTCCATCAATCCAAGTATACCAAGGAAATTTTGAAGAAGTACAAACTTCAAGAGTGAAGAATGCAGCAACACCTATGAGTAGCGGTTTGAAGCTGGACTCATATGAGAAAGGTAAAGTTGTAGATCGAAACTCTATACGGGTGTGATCGGTTCCCTACTTTATCTTACAACTAGTAGGCAAGATATCATGTTCGATTGTACGCCTTTGTGTAAGATTTCAAGCTAATCCAAAAGAATCACATCTCACTTGCAGTAAAGAGAATTTTAAGATATCTTGCAAGGACTCAAAATCTTGGTCTATGGTTTTCAAAAGACTTGGGCCCGACTCTCAAAGGATACTCGGATGTTGATTATGCTTTGGATACAAAGTTGATAGACAGAGCACATCAGGAGCATGCCAATTTACTGGGTTAATCCTCATTTCCTAGCATTCAAAGAAACAAAACTCGGTTGCTCAATCAAGCTGCTAAGGCTGACTATATTGCGGTTGGAGCTTGTTGTGCTTAGATTACGTGGATCAAGCACTATTTGAAGGATCTAGGGTAATCATTCACATCAATCCCAATCAATTTTAACGATCGAGTGCAATCGGCATTACCAAGAATCCAGTCCAACACTTAAGGACAAAGCATATTGAGGTGAAGTATCATTTTACGAGAGACCACTCTAAAAAATGTGATATTGAACTAGTATTCATTCCTACGAAAGTTCGGTTAGGCGATATTTTCGGTAAGCCATTTAGTGAGGATAAGTTTTGTTTTATCGGGAATGAGATAGGTATGATTAATACATGATTATATGAATTATTAAGTGAATTATCCTTAGATAATTATGTGTCATGTGTTTTTAATTACGAATAGATTAGTTGACGAGTGAGATTGAGTCGTGAGTTATTAGTTTTCGAGTGTTCTTAGTAACTCAGAAATCATACTTGAAGTCGAGACTTAGTTGTTGAGCAAAATGGACATCAATCTTCGAGATCATCTCAAGATAAATGGAGAATTTCAGTAATTGTTTTAAAAACCCCTTCTTCTCTCTCTCTTTGCCACGTGTTTTAATGAGAGAATTCTAGTCTGTTTGAAGAAAGCTACTAGAATACTAGCCGTTGGAGTGTAGAACCTCACACTGGTCCGAGAGTACCATTTGATAATCGGGTCAAAATGAAGGTTGAAGGTTGTTTCCACTCTAATATAAATAGCACCTCTCTACCTTCTTTTCTTTACTTTGCTCATTGCTTACTTGCGCTCTATTCTCAAAAGCTCTGCTCACTCTTTACGAATTCGAAGTGTTCTCTCTCTCTTTGGTATTCTCTCTATTTCTCTTCATTCACCATGCCAAAGCGAGGATCGGGACTAGAGTTGTGGTCGGCTACCAAGAAACCCCACACCAAAAATGCTCAAGAAGGTACCTCTAACTCCTCTAAAATCTTCGTTGTCCAACACTTTACGTTGGATGATAAATTTTTCAAACCACCTCTTTCTCGTGGTTACCACACATCAAAAACACCGGAATTTACAACTACTTGTGCTTCGGTGATTTCATCTACCCAGAACTCGTCGCCGAGATCTATGCTAACATGTTCCACTTTGAGGGTGTCATCACCTCAAAGGTTCAAGGAAGGTAGTTCGTATCAACCTCCCTCTTCTTCACAAGCTGTTTAAAGTCTCTTCTCTTTTCTCAACTCCAATCCCATACCTTTTGTGGAGATTGCTGATGATTTCTTTGAGAAGTTTGCCAAGGAAATTCCTGAGTCACACAAAAATTTCTTAGTAACTCAGGTGAAGGCGAGGCAACATTACTTTGTTTCATCTTCATAAGGACCTTTTTCGCTCATCATTCCACCAAAGAGAATCCAAACTCCAAGATTCTCAATGTGTTGTTTGATATCTTAGACGGCTATGAAGTAGACCTCTTCCTATTTATCATCGAGCAAATGGCCACCGTGCCACCTCGATCCAAAAAGTCTGCTCCTTTTCCTTTTAGCTCTCTTGACGCTTGTCTTCAAACAGTTCAAGATTTCCCTTACGAAGGTTTGCTCTT